>CAJNDV010033852.1:2344-16660 GCA_905221635.1 Symbiodinium sp. CCMP2456
GTGGGAGGTGAGGGGGGGGGGTGGGGGGGGGGGGGGGGGTGGGGGGCGGGGGGGGGGAAACGCCAAAAAACAGCAAAAAGTGGGTCGAGGCCAAAAAGTCAGGCAAAATGCGACGGGGTGGAAAATGGAGGCAAAACACGGGTGGGTCCAACCGTTCGGCTGCAGGGAGGAGGATTAGGTGGAGGGTACTTGAGGTAACCCCCAAGACGCCTGGGCCTCTGGCCTCGGCGGATTGCATGGTGAAGCCATGTTTGTGGGGAGTTATCGGTCTTCTCGCCTTCTCGATTTAGTGGTTGCTTATGCTAGTTTCGCTGGTAGTAATAGTCGGTTCCCAGGCAAGATAGGACGGGAAACAGGTTGGGCTGAAAAGAAGTGGTGCTAAGAGTGTGCGTATGACAGACAGAGTGGCAGAGTTGACAGCGGGATCTCAGCTCGGCGGCCACGGTCACGCGATGTATGGTTTGAATGACAGTGGAGTTGGGGGCCTTGATGGGCCTGGTGTGCGGCGCCCGCTCGGAGACATCTGATCCATGCGTCATTGCATTTTATTGCCATCAAGCGCCTTGCCCGTCAAGCCGGAACCCAGACCGAGAGTTTGCCTCCCGGAACGCTTCCGGCTCCAGCGCTGAGTATCGCGACGACTTCCCAGGCTCGTATGACATGAAACCGGCCTCAAGTTAATGAATCTTCTTTAGCCCTGTGATTTCGTAACATTCCCTCGATGCTTTCTCCACCGTGTACTGCGAAGGCTTTGCCTGAATGCACGTGAGCCTTGTTGCGTTCTACACCAGAGCCCAAGTAGCTGCAGAAAAAAGGTGCAAAGGAGGCAACGACTGAGCCGGAAGCACCCATGGCATTACCCGCGCTACGCACACAATGGGACAGCCCACCGTGTCTACCTATGCCAGATTAGGCCTGAGCTTTGAGCTTGGTCGTAGACTTGCAAGCCACCAGGAGCTCCTGAACCTCGACAACGCACCACCAGCACCTTCCTCAGCTATTCAGGGGCTTTTCTGGAGGCTCGAAGCGTGGAGACCCCCAGCATTGTATTTCGCGGCTTCATGGTAGCACTATAGTCGCCAGCTTCGCGGCCATCCGGCAGACTGAGCTCTAATCAACCGCACCGACGTGGGATAGCAGTTGCTGGATGTCAGGTGGCAGATCCAATAAACCTGAAATTTGTTCTTGACTCCTATCGTTGAGTCACAGCTTCATTTGTGGTGTTCGAGGTTGTGGCGACTCTTTGGGATTTCTTTTTCTACAACCCTCCGCCGCTTCCTCGGAGTTCTCAGCGCATCAAAAGAAAGATCTCGTCATCAGAAGTCTTCTTTTGCGTAGGGTGATCCACTGAGACTTGTTCGTGGCTCGCGACTACTGAATAGCCGGCTTTCGAGGTCCTGGGTGACGAAGCCACGAGGCCGTGAGCCCTCGACCTGGCAGGCACGAGTCTGGCCCAGAGGACTTCGGAGATTTCGGAGAGGGCGAGCAACCCGCGAAATAGATTTAAGGTCTTCTTCAAGATGCAGAACAGCCACCGGCGCGGTTGGGGAAGGAAGGGACCTTGTTTTGCAAGATTGGCCGGGCCGAGCGATCGATACTGCTGGACTGATGCATCATGGGATGTTCACCACAAGATGGCCAATTATGGATATCATTCCCTGTCTCCTTTTACAGTGCCACTGGCTT
The DNA here is from genome assembly GCA_905221635.1 of Symbiodinium sp. CCMP2456. Taxonomy (NCBI): domain Eukaryota; class Dinophyceae; order Suessiales; family Symbiodiniaceae; genus Symbiodinium; species Symbiodinium sp. CCMP2456. Next base: position 4,031 of record CAJNDV010033852.1, read on the forward strand.
TCGTAACGTGCTTTGGAGAATCTGGAAGGCATATTGCGAACGAGATGCCGCTGCACAGCTTGAGGCGAGTGTGCAGAAGGAAGTGCGCAGCGCTTTCTCTGTGTGCTGCTGCAGATCCTGGGATATCCTTGGACCGAGACACTAGGTGTGTGCTTGTTTGCTTGCTTGCTTGCTTGTTTGTTTATTTGTTTGTTTTTTGTTTGTTTATGAGAGAGAGTGTGTGTGTGTGTCTTCGTTCGTGCTGCCGTCCATGGCAACGGGTCTGCAACTGTCTGCACCCCTTCAGCATGAGCCAGGGATCCAGCTGCTTCAGAAATGAAGGCGCCGCCGCCCAACACCACGACGATGTCGCCCAACGAAACTCTGGTTGGCGATGGAGCCTGCGCTGCGTTTGATGTGTGTTTGCGTCGACGAGTTTCCGGAGCTTCAGTAAGCTACCCAGTCATGCGCGCACCATCGGCCAGCAAAAAGACATTACCTCAAAAACGGAGCCCTTGGCAGTCAAACCTCCTGTGCAAGCATGTTTGCTTCCTGAGGCGGCAGCTCAACTTCTGGTGAGGCTAGTCTGAGAGGGTCGTTTTTTCTTGCGTGCGCTGTGGTTAAAGGTTCGCTACCACTGCAGCTGATAGTCTGTACGGCTTACGGCTGCACTGCAGCCAGTGTTTACTCTAACCTTCCCCTTGCGTGCGGCCTGATCACCCTGCACCGTTGGGCTTCCGTATTCAACCGCTATGTGGATGCAGAAATTCTTGGCGCTGTCCACCACCCTGTCTTGGACAGGCCAGTTCCTCGGGCGATGACGGGATGGAGAGCAATGAGACGAGTGCCTGGGCTTGTGGCAACAGCGGCATACAGAGCCTACTCAGAACTTGAGCCAGGGGCAATCCCGTGATAAATGATACTTCCTGCAAATCGCCAAGCAGCCCAGCACCTTTAGCTGCTTGTCGCGGTAGGCGTCACCCGTACGACGACCACCTCCACCCCGGCGCCTGTGACGGAGCCTCCGTGCCTGTGTTGAAAAGCGTTCCCTGCAAGCTGGCCAAATAGGTAGTAGCACGTAGAGCCAACAGCCTCGCCGTTGTCCTTCATTAGTATACGGACTCGTGTCGCGCTCGGGGCAACTTTCTCCTTTGCCGGTCGTGATTCATCCCTGAGCTCTCTCAGGTTCGCGCAGGATCGGGTACCCAAAATACCGACCACGACGACTCTGCCAGAGAATCCTCTGTCAGAAACTGAGACTTCCAAGGATTTTGGGATCGCTGTCTGCAGTGTCTTGCGGTCAAGTGCAGGGTTGGTTTCAGTCCACAGAATATGGGTCATACCCGTGCCTTGTGCATCGGAGCTACTGTATGTCTTAATTAATTACATGACAGCAAGGTTTCCGAGACCTCTGCATAATGCAACCTCCCGTACCGGTCAACAGAAGGGGCGCAAGCGTGGGTTCAAGGGACACATCTGTTAGTTCAGTACGCGTGCTCTGCCCGGAGATGTTTGGTCCATTGGTGATCGGAACGAAAGGATATGCAAGGACCAGCCCAACCTGGGTGCTCGGCCCAAGTCGCCCAGCCCCAACCTTCAACCGAAAAGAACCCGAGCAGGCATCCTGGGACATGCGACATGCTACCGACGCTTGGCTTTCAGCAAAGTGGAGTTGGTGTTGCCATCCAGTGTTCTGGAAGGATAACTTCTTGCAGCCAGGTACCATCAGCAAGCTTGAAGAGCGTTTATCAGATCGGTAACTGCGGCCCCACGGCTTGAAGCCTTTGCCCACCCTCTTGAGCCTACCGCCGGTGGGCTACAGCGCTCCCTTCATGCGCACAATGAAAGTAACTCCAGCTTTGGTTCAATGTCGCTCGCACCTGCTGGGAGTTTAGCGATACGGAATCCCGTGATTCACAGCAACTTGGCAATGATCACCGTTTCAAGGCCTTGGGGCACCCAGCAGACAGTCGCAGGGCTTGCTGTAAAAGTCCATCCGCCGCTCCGCCCCGACCCTTCCTTGAGCTTTCTTTAGTTCCCAACGCCAGTCCAGGATGCTCCCTACGTTGCTGCTTACTGCGGCTGCGTCGGGCTACTCAGAGTGAAGGACAAGGTGTAGAAGTTGCGGCTTCGCGTTTTTGTCACCAGATTGGCCATGGCCAACGCTTGGTCTCGAAGCCCGCGCAGACGTTCTCCTCTGAGGCTGGGCCCTGGGGCGGCTGTGTGCTTCTTCCTCGCCTGGCCCGGGCCCTAAAAGTCTCAGCTTTCCGGCGCGGGGAAGACGGAGGCGGAGGGCTGTTGCTGTTCCAAGTTCTCAAAGAAAGAAGCTTGCAATTGAACTCTGTAGACTGGCTCCGTTTGCCTTTCCAGAGGTGTGGTACTTCGCTGCTCGCACTGCTAACAGGCCGGAATACAGCTGTATAGCTGCTGTGCCTCTGTGCCTGTGGAGTTTCGAGTTCTGGGGCACCCTCCCCCGCCTCGCCTGCGGCACGGCCAGCAACACCAGCATCAGCAGCACCAGAATGCAAATACAGCGCAACCATCCCTAACACAACAACAACGACGCCAGCCGTTACAAGCACTAGAGTGACCGACCACAGACAAAGCCACCACCCAATGTCTTGGGCCCCCGGGACTGTGTTGGTGTGCAGAGAGGCGGATTCCGCGATCTCTCAACAAAAGAATGCCAAACTTGGTGAAGTATGTGCGACTCTCAAACAGTTGGCCTAAGTCCAGTGATGCAGGAGCCGTACTGGCGGGCTCTGCTGTTGCCGGAGCTTGCAGCGCCCTCTTCTTTGCAGGCATGTGTGAAAACTGCAAGCTTTCCTGCCGCGGGCTATTGCACGGCACATGGCTGAGCCTCACCATACCGGCTACTCTGCCTCCCACTCCACATTCCTCCACATCTCCCTCCAACTACTACCGCTCCGTTTGCAGCACGAGAGGAGGATTTGCGTTGCTTGGTCTTCCCGGACTTGTGGTTTTCTACATATATATATATATATATACTGTATTTTAGCACGCATCGTTTTGATGCGATTCGGGTTTTGGTGGAGACAGGCTGCTTGCAAAAATGGCTGCATATCGGAAGAGCAAACATTCCAGCGTATGCATGCTAGACTTCGGGGCTGACGGTTGGGGGATCCATGAGATTCCCTCCCAGATACATGAAACTTTGGGTTTGGCTGAGTCGATGAGGATCCTACTAACATGAACTACTATGAACTTCTCTACGTTTTCACAGCCAGAAGCTTTGTCGAGCAGGCGCTGAAGCCTTCGCCCCACGCAGACTCCGAGACTCCACAGTCTCGAAATCCAGTGCGTCTTCCAGAGAATTCACTGCCGCAGGTTTGCTGAGTTTCCACGGCCTTTTCAGCGCCAGTGGTCCGCAGTGTATTGCCCGGGCCCCGGTGCTGCTGATGCGGTGTGTTCGGGGGTGGCCAGAATCGGCTCGCCCCACCCCCACCGGTGTGCCCGGCCGGGCACAGTTCGCGTTTCGACCAAAGGGGCACTGCACCTTCACGTAGATTTCGGCCAGCACGTCGTTAGCCAAGCATGTTTTGATCTTTCCACAACATCTGTATGATGAGATACCCAGCCGAGTGCTGTACTGTACCTACTTGAATCAGTATGAATATTACATCAGGCGCACGTCAGCCGTGAAGCTAGATGCGACTTTGCCAGCTTCAGGCTGATGTTGGGTGTCCGCACATGTCGTCATGGATATTGAAAAGAACTGAGATGAACTCCACACTCATGCAAGTTCTCGGTACTAGACTTCTTGATGCCCAGAGCAAGAAGCAATTGGAACAGCTGCAAGAGGGTATGAGAGGCCAGGTTCCTGTCATAGGATGGCAAGGTAAGGCAGTTTGACACTTTTACTCCACAAGGATGCTTGATCTGACGAGGTACTTCGTGACTTCGTGATGCCTTCATTGTTTCTGTGGCAGTATTAATGATGCATGGCGTATGCTAAATGCTGTGGCTTTGCTGTGTCTGCTTGAGCTGACAGGTAACCCACCAGTTGTGTGTGACAAGTGTACACAGGATCCTGAACCATGGCATGCCGAACTCGAGAGGCTTACATGTAATGAGTCGCCCGATCTAGACATAAAAAGTCTTGTCCCTCCGAGCTTGGCGGGGTGGCTTTCGCCGGCGGCTCCGCGGTCCTTGCTGCTACCTGGGCGAAACCAGCAGGCCTCTAGTAGCCTTCGGGCTTTGAGGTTGGGGAATTCCCTGAATTCTTGGTGCTGGCGCAAGGTGAGCGCAGATTTGAAATTCGACCCGACGCAGCCTAACGGCGGCGCAATCTGTTGTCTTGTGTCCGACCATCCGAGGTCTATAACTCGGTGAAAGCTTTAACTCGGCCGCCCAAGCGGCAGATGGTCATCGGTGGCGAAGCAGAGGCGGATTTGTAGGCATACTTTATCCTGCCGTGAAGTAACCTGCATGCTGCGAGAGCATTCGGGCAAATCACAAGCCCATCTTGCAAGACGCATTGGGCTGCATGTGGTGTGCAGGTGTCGGACGAGGCTGGGGTGGGGCCTTCTTCGCCCAATGGCTTGAAAGTCATCCAAGTGCTGACGACTTAGCCTTCCTCTAAATTCTGTCAGCAAGCATCGTGCAGCTTACTCATTGTGGTTGTTCTATTGGGACACCTATCCATGCTCTACTTTTACATGGTCCGCCTTCCTTGGGTCAGGAAGAGATAAGTCCAGAAGAGCGCCAAGCCAAGCTCAAGGCACCCAGCTCAGCTCATCCAGCCAAAGCTTGGGGGCTCCCACAGCCTTTCTGCTGCGTTCGGTTTCATCGTTCCTCGCGTGCACGAGCTATCAAACGGTGCTTCGTGCCTTCACCGACCATCGCTTGGTCTATGAACCCAGTTTCAGCCGGCGCATGTCGATGGTGAATGGTGCGGGCAAGCATGTTTTCAGTGCGTCGCTTTGTCACCTGCGGGGCTTGTGGGGTGGCAAGAGAAGTGAGGCAGAAGTGTCTCAAACGACAGGCTCAAAGTGTAGTTTTTTGAGCGAGAGGTACCGGTCTGGCGAAGTTTGCGAGAGATGCCAGTTCTGCCCAGGCCGATGCACGTCTAAGTCGACTCGAGAGGCTCAAAGTGGCCCAAGAAAGGCCTGCACAGGATTTGCGGATGCGCCTGGATGCTGTAGGCATGAAGCAGGGTCAGCTGCCCGGCTTAATTGTGTTTTGGAAGTCAGACTGCTTTGAAATGTCAGGCCCCAACGTGCTAGCTTGCAGTGACAGCTGAACCCGACATCATTGCAGAATGTCCTGCCTAGGCCCTGGCTTTCTGCTATCATCCCGTGACATGCAGTCTTGGTTAGGAAAGCTTGGTTATTTGGGTTCAAGCAGTGTGCTTAATTTTACATGTGCATCATGGCTCTTGCAGCAGCAGGCGAACTCGTCAGCTGGAAAAGGATCGGACAAAGACATCCAAGGCTATGCTGCAGCAGAAGCAATGCTACTGAGTCTGAGTCTTTACTGTACGACCAAGTGCAGCGGATTAGTTTTCTATTTCTAAACATGCAAGCATGACAAGACCGCGAGGATTCGATTCGGTGCACTGGCGGCTGCTGTTTGGACGGTTCGGTTCAAAGGGTGGTGCATACTGTGTAGCCTTCACACACGAATCACTGCCTGCTGGCACCGCCACCCCCACGAAAGCTGCAGAATGGGACACGATTGAAAGCCCCGAGACGAGAGCTTCCAAGTCCTTTTTTGTCGCTGGCTGTCCAGCAGGAGCACCTATTTTTCATTGACTTATTTGTCCCACAACACCCGCGAAAAAGCCATCAAGCGCAAGTCCACAAGGACTCGCAACACGTAGCCTTTCAAACGGTCTTCTCATCCACAGAGCAAGGAAAGCGTTTTTTTCCTTGCCTGAAAGGGGTCATTCAGATTGCTTTAAGAGTTTAAGCGACCTTGCTTGGCTTCTTGCGCGAGCCTGCAAGTCTGTGTCTCGCGCTGGAGAGCGGTTTTGTCACACCACAGACAAAGCGCAAGAGGTTTTTGCAGGCACTCAACCCGTTTTATTGGCTCTCGCCCCAACAGGCCAGAAGCGGATGACTTTTCGAACTCCGCTTGTGCCCAGAATCTGGATGTTGCCTTCTTGTTCGGCTTTGGTCCGACATTTGAATCCTGCTCGTGACTTTTTTGTCACGAGGGTCATGATCGTCATCTTCTTCAGCGTCTTCAGCATCACCATCATCAGCAGCATCCAAACAAGCATCGGCATCGGCATTACTATCATCATTGTCATCGTCATCATCATCATCATCATCATGATTACATCATCGTCATCATCATCGTCATCATCATCGTCACCATCACCATCATCATCATCATCATCATCATCATCATTACATCATCATCATCATCGTCATCATCATCATCATCCTCACCATCATCATCACCATCATCATCATTACATCATCATCTTCATCAGTATCATCATCATCGTCATCGTCATCGTCATCACCACACACACACAATCGCTACGGCCATCCTCCTCCTCCTCCATCATGATCATCATCGTCGAAGCCCGAAGCTGTGACAATGAAGTGACATTAGCAACCTCCTGCCATGAGAATGGTATCAAGTACGTGCATGGTGGCAAGCAGGCATTGAGAGAGCCCTGGAAGGTCTGCAAGCTTGTCTTCGGGTCTTAGCAGGGTTGATGGTGCAACATGACATGTCTAGTCCTCATGGGCGGCCAGGATACGCGCGACGTGCCCAAAGCATTGGCACGCGTGCCCCTTGTCTGACGTCCGATGACCTTTCATGGATAGGCTATGAGAATGTGTGTGCCCCTCAAGCTCCCTCAGGAGTTGGAGTAAGAGAGTTCGAGCAGGAGCCCCGCAAATCCCACATTGACGCTTTCACATGGATGGCGATTTCACAGTGTTTGCTTAGCTGCTGACTTTGAAATTTCCATCATCCTTCACGAGAAACGAAAAGGCTTCGCTGGGGCAGTCGACGCGGACAGGGAGGGCGCTGCGCGCTGAGAGGTCTGTCTGAGGAATTCAAGATGCTTGCGTCGAAAGGGTCGTCTTTGACCAAGCGTAGGGCGGACGGTGCCTTGGTGATAGTGGAGCCTTGCAGTGTATCCTGTACTCTTTAGTCCATGGCCGCCCAGCTTAAAAATCTCTTGCTGCTTTTGTCTCCTACGTCTGTGCGCAGCTTGATGTACGCTTAATGCATCCTGTGCCTTGCTTTTGCCCAACAAGGTTTCGGAAAGGAAGTGCCACTCGAATGGCTTGAGGAAGCCTTTCGAGAGCTGCTCGGAGTGCTCTAGATCTGCTTGCTTTCGGTACGTGCAGAGAAGCTGCACCGTTGTCATCAGCATTTCGGATTCTGAGCACTAGACTGCAACCACCATCATTTGAATGCATAGGGTCCAGAAGTGTCAATATTTGTAGCATCACTTCTACGCGGTGCATACCAAGGATAAATGTGACCAACAGTGGGGAGATCACCATGGAGCCCCTCTGCCATGACTTACCAACTGAGTATGCTTCATCGCGCTCTGGTTCTTGCAGCTGATAGTTGGAAGTCTGGATTGGAGATGTGTTGGATCCACTGCTTGCTGCCGGTGTTGCTCATTGATTTCAACTTGAGCGCTGGCCCCGTATCCACGTGTTTTGGGCGGGGCAGGTGCCCGTGCGGGGAGCAAAGAGTTGTCAAAAAGGCCACAATGCGAAATGAACGGTATACGTTCTGAGTTATTAAGGCAGTTATACAGTTGCACAGGGTTCGGATTACTTCAGAAGACAGCTTATATGGGGTAGAGTGTTTTTGGTTGTTTCGTCCTTTTTTTTTGATCTTGCTCCTTTCTTTGTTTGTAGGAAAGATGAAGATGAAGGCGCACGGCAAAAGAAGAAACAAAGAACGACAGACAGACATAAAGAGGGACCGAGAGAAAGAACGACAGGAAGCACGAAAGAAATACAGAAAGAAATAACGGACGAAAGAACGAACGAACTACAGATAAGCAAAGAAAGAATTACATTGATGAGTTAAATACAGAAATAAAGAACGAAATAGATAAGCAAAGAACAACCTAAAGAAACCACAGACAGGTAGAACGAGCGCAAGACAGAAAGAAGCCAATGCATGGAGTGCAACCAACACTATCCAAACACAACCATGCTAAGAATTGCATAATCATTTACTACACCAAACCGTCCACCAAAATGACTATAGTGAGTACTGCCTGTAATCCCTTTACTCATATTTGTGCAAACCGCACCACCAATAAGCTAATAGTACTTTTTACAATTACATCAGACCATTGGTTTTGCTTACCGTGAAATTCAAATACCCTCAAGTCCTCTAATGATTTTTGGCCAGACCCCTTCAACAAGCGTCATCATGAGTCGAGCTCTAAACCAGAGAATAGACGAAAAAGCTTGGCAAAAGCACACCACAAAGAATACTGTGGACAAGGACGAAAGTCACGAACGTCAGGTAAGGTTCCGAAATCCACACCGCAGCACGAAGAAAGCAACAAACAACAAACAAACAAGCAAGCAAGCAAACCAGCAAACAAACACACGAACAAGCAAACGAATAAACAAACAAGTAAACACACACCCAGAGACACACACACAGACAAACAGACAAACAAACAACCAAGCCAATCAACGAACGAGCCAACGAACAAACACACCAACGAACCAAAACGAACGCGCGAACGAACGAAGGAACGAACAGACACCCAAACGAACGAACAAACCTGCAAACCCAGCGAACGGACGAACAAACAGCTGAACGAACAAACAACCAAACAAACAACAACCACAACAGTTGACAAGCATATCCTCACTCCGCTTACGCGCGTCAGCAGATCGACAGTGAACAAAGCTCATTTGAGACCACGTTTTCCGCATGCTGCCTCTGCCAGAGGACACAGGTCAAAGGAACAGAGCACAAGCAGGAGAAGCTGTTTTCATGTCGAAACTGGTCCAAGCTTGGACGTCAATCCAGCAAGATCACGTGAGGCACTGCTCAGGGTTGCACTCGCACAGAAAGACAGTATAAAGTACAGTCCTAGTTTGACTTGGCAACTCAGGCAGTTCATGGACGCGGTCCAGCGGTGACTCTGCTGGACATTGTCAAGGATGACAGCATCGCATGTAGACATGAGCTTTCAGACCAGCCACTGTTTCTACTGAGATGACTGTTCCGCAGCCTTCGTGTGCTGAAATGCGAAACATGTAGGTCGTCTGGCACGTTTCCTAGACAATTATTCTTGTCGGGCCCTTGGCAATATCCATTCTCATCGCACATCCACGAACGCGCTCAACAAAAACGGAAGCACACCTGTCACACCTGTCCCAGACAAGGCCTGACTCCCCCACTCGACAAACTGTCGCTCTTACTCTCACTCACAGTCTCACTCGAGTTCGCTGACATGACTTCCACTTGCTCTTAGACACCCGAAATTTCCTGCCCAAGCATGCATACATGTATGCAGACACCTGCGCTTGTAGGTGGTGTGGAGTGTTCAAATTGGAAGCCAGTGGTGTCTCGTTCTTACGCTGTGAACTTGCGCAGCTCAGGTGTGGGTACCACACGACGCGTAACACGTTTGAGGACCTTCTGAATGAGATGGATGAGGAGTGCCCGTAAACTTCAATGCCGCACACCGTGAACGCGAGATTGGACAGCGTTTTTTGTGAAAACAGCTGGCGGCACAATGTTGCAAAGATTTTCTTCATCACTGCGTCAGTCGAAGTGCAGCATATCGCAGAGGGCAGAATCTCCCGCGTCCCAGATGCTACATGCTTCGTCCCTGTTGCATATATATATATATATGTAGACACACCGATTAACTAGATTACTAGAGGTAGGCAGCTCCGAGCAGCAAGTGCCATGGACCAGAGGAGAAAAAGTCCGACATCTTGACCCAGAGCGAGTTCATCGAATTTTTTCGTAAGCTGGAGGAGAGCCTGAAGCAGGAGGCTGACACCAAAGTGAGAGATGAGATAAACGTTTTTCCAAGATACTTGCATGGTCTGTAGGCGGTAGGGGATTGCTTGCCTGGGCCCATCCTAAATGATCGGTGCCGCACGTTTCCATTGCCTACTGATTTGAATGGGGTCTGTGGCTGGTCGCTGTCTTCACTTTGGTCTTGTTCACGGTTGTCTTTTTGCTGTGTGGCGCATGGCATCTCTATGTGCCGCTTGTGCAATGTGTCAAGCACACGACAGCCAGTCATGCTGAGATTTGTCTTGGCCTGACGGTTTTGAGGTCAGTCTGATCTTCTTGTCAATGTGTTGTTATGCAGCGGTCCCTACTCCCTGGATACGAAGTATGATGTCAGCACAAGTTGAGATCGGGACCCCGTGGCTCTGTCCGTCAGTTTTGTTTACTTCGGTGGATGTCAGCTCAGTTTGGCATGTACTCAGAATGCGTTTCTCATACCGCCGCAGGCCAGTCGGAAGTCGAGGGCCCTCCTTCGGATCTTTTTTTGCTGCTTTGCCGCACTCAGAGCACTTTTGCTCTCATGGGCTGCTTCGGTGGCATGGATTCTTTGCGCTACTTTTAACCTGCGACAGCCCCGAGCCTGATGGAAAGTTTGTTTGGTCTCAAACAGGGTGCCCCTCCCGAAATGTTGGCGACGGGTTCACACCTGGCTTTGTGTAGGCTTTCCCTCCTAGGATGTCCTTCGAAAAAAAGCCCTGCAACTTGTTCGGGTCTGTGTGGGGTCGCAGGCAACGTCTGCTTCTTCGCCCATGTGGTCGGCATGTCCGTGCTTCGGGAAGCACTTATGCACCGGTTCGAGAAGATGTGAGGAAGGACCGACTCATTTCTATGCATACCTACCTGGCCTCCTCATCAGTTTGTAGTCAGAAACCGTGCAAGTAGTGCCTGCAACACCCAAGCATCAAGAATCTGAACCTGCGGGCTGCTCCGCAGCGAAGTTGCAAAGACCTTGGTGTCTGTAATCGTTGAACCATGGGTGATGGGAATGCGGAAGTGTCGGGAAAGCTGCGATTCGTCCGCAGAAATGCTGCGCACATCCCGCCTGCATGGCTGCTTAAGTTCAATTGTTTGGTTCTGGGATCAATTTCGAAGGCATGGGGCACTAGATGAGGGATCCCGGGCTGTTGTTGTTATTGTGGTGGTGGTGGTGGTGGTCGTCGTCGTTGTCGTTCTGCAGCAGCACTTTCGCAATCGCTCTTCGTGGTACTCCATTGCTGGAATCAACGCTGCCGACATAGTTCCTGCATGCCAGAACAGGTTCAGATTTTGTAGGGATGCGGGCATCAGAACAAGAATGTTTGAACACTTTTGTGCCTAAACCGGTGGACAGTTTCCCGAATTGTTTTCAACTTGCGAGGAAAACTAGAAGAGCCCTCCAGAGCCTTTACTTCGGCTCCACGACTCGAGGTGGTCTTGCTTATGACAATCAGCCAAGAAGCCGCGGCCCCGAGAGAGGCAGGAAGATGCACTTGGGATGTGCTTTTTCAGGCTTCAGCTCGGATGATCAGCTTGAGGCCAGACTTACACTAGAGATGCCTGGGCTTGGGATCCCAGCAAAATTAAAATTTGCTACTCTATGTGGACCAGGAGCTTGATGCCATTCGCCGGGCAGAGCGCGACTTGGTCAACGTTGCCTTTCAGCCCTCTGCCTCAAGGATGGTGTTCGGAGTTTGCGACTGAGCTAAGTCGATGGCCCAGGCAAGATTGCTGTCAGCTGTTCGTCCGAACTATATATGAGCTGTATGTATTTATGTATGGCTTCCACGCTTGCCCCAGAGAAGTCCGACAGCGCATCTTTCTCTCAATGCTTCTATTGCTTCCCGTCCATGTTGAAATGATGTTCCAGCTTTGTCAAGGTTTTGAGAAGAGATGAAGTTGCTGATTAGCGTGTGAAGAGTAATTGGTGAGAGATGCACGGTGCAGCAAGACAGCCACACAACCGGTCTGACCCAGACCACTTGCATTGTCTACTGTCGCGCCCTGATCCTGCTTTATCCAGGAGACTGGCAGACTCTAGATGTGAAGATCAAATAGATCAAGTTCAATAGCCGGTCTTGGGCTTCCGCATTCCGCTTGCCCAAACCCTGCGTCAGGTTGGTTGGAGCTTCACTCTCCTGCTTCTTCGTTCTGGTTGTTGTGCACCCTGCTTGGAATTGTGAACCATTGCCAGCTCATTATCCCGTTGCACACAAACCTTGGGTTCTTGTTGAGAGATCCGTGCCGCATGTGGTATTGAGAGTTCCAATCTGTATGGGATGTCCATTTTTGAGGGCACGTCACAGGAAGGTAGAGTTCAGTGAATGACTTGAACCCTTCATCGGCATTGCAGGCATGCTTGCGACGGGTTATAGCAGGCTTGGCTTTGGACATGAACAGTAGAACCCGTTTCAGAGTCCGCAAGGTCCTCTAGGCCCGATGCACACGTGGTGTATGTGGTTAGGATTTCGGCTCAGACTGGACCTCACCGTCAGTTTGGGGTTGTTTCGTCTTATGTTCATCATGATCATGTGATGTGGACCTACATCATCAAATCGCTACTGTTTTGCCATCCGCTCCGAGGTCGTCCCATCTCGGAGGCTTCTTGTAAACTTCAGGGTGGCTCGGGATTAATGCTAAACTAGTTAAGAAATACCGACCCCTAAGCCCCTA
>CAJNDV010033852.1:21096-43888 GCA_905221635.1 Symbiodinium sp. CCMP2456
GCTGTCGTTGACATGCCAAGTGGGTGACAAAACTACTACTACTACTACTACTACTACTACTACTACTACGGCTACGACTACGACGACGACGGCTACTACTACTACTACTACTACTACTACTACTACGACGATGACTATTGCTACTGCTGCTGCTGCTGCTACTACTACTACTACTACCCCTGCTGCTGCTGCTACTACTACTACTACTACTACTACTGCTGCTTACTACTGGTAGTGCTACTGCTAGTACTGCAGGTACGGCTAGTACTGCTGGTACTGCTACTGCTGCGACTGCCTCTGCTACTGCTGCTGCCAGTGCCACTGCCACTGCTGCCGCGCCTGCAAGGGTTTGCTCTTTCTTTTGAAAAGGCAGCAGTTCCCTGGAGGGCACTCGAAGATATGCCGAGACAAAGTGACTGTTGCGAACTTGGTTGATTTCAGAAGTTCGAGTCTGCATATGGAGATTTCAAGATTCATGTGCACTTCTAGCCGTTCCCACTGAATCCGGGGGCAACAGCCAGAGCTGGCAAAGAAGCTCTTCTGTCTAGCCTGTCCCGTCCGAACAGCTCTTCCATCCGCCGAACACCTCTGCCTGCACTTTAGGCCGAACGTCTCCCAACTTTCTATCTGATCGCACGGAGGCTTCGTTGACCCCAGCTTCTATGGCCCGCAGCACAGCCATGGCCTGAGATGGACGCGATGAATGCGAACAGGAATCTGTCTGCACGGATCGAGTCGAACCGGGACCGGGCATTGCAGAAGCCACATTTTGCATCTGATTGATTTGACACACACACACACATAGTGAGTCGTAACATCCTGCGGTCAACTGGTAGGAGCCCTGTTTCGGAAGTCGCACGGCGCTGGAAGGGGGTTGAAGCAGTGGACAAGGTTCTGTCGGGATCGTGTGGAACGTACGAGCAGATGTTATGATTGTGAGCAGCAATGCTAGCCGCCACCGTACGGGATGCCCGGTTGGCAAGGACCAAGGAAACCGAAGAAGCTCCTAGAAGCTCTGTGGGCAGTGCCCAGGCCGCGTTGACGCCCTCGGCACCCAGCCGCCGCGACTCGCGGGCTTCGCTCCCTGGCTAAAAAGCAAAGCTTCGAGCGATATTCAGGGCCTCCTTTTCGAGAAAACTTCCCCGGACGGTCCTCGAAGTGCTAGCATATCGAGCACGACAGCTGGCAGCGCTCTGCTAGAAGGGCTCCGAAGGTTGCAGTGGTTGTGGAGGAGTCTGAAGCATGCGCGCTCTACGAGACCTTTCTGGAAACTGTCGGTTGTTGCGTGCAGAGTGGGGACTTTGATAGGGGGGAGTTATTTTTGTGCTTTTATTTGTTGTCTTGGAGGGGTGGGTTGGGTGGGGTGCAGGAGGGCAGCTCGCGAGGTGTGGAGGCGGCGGGGGGGGGCTCGAGGCTCAAGCCTTTACATACAAGTGGGCTTCGAAGCAATGGAAGCAACACACCGTATTGACATGACTTCGATTAGATTTGATGCGATCTGTGATATAAACATTGTATTAATCTATATCTTATATGGATAATCATTCAATATGCATGTATATTGAGGTACATCAAACTGTTACATCACTAGTAAATTCCAGTTTTGCTAATGCTGCAAGATATGTTACAAGTCAGTCTAACGTTATATAAAAAGACTCGTATTGCTGTATGGTTACATGAGTACTATATCAAGAATATACAGAACTTGGCTAATATGTTCATAGACAACTACTCTTACTTACGATTGTCATTCTACATTAAGAATGTTGATGTTAATTCTGTTCTGCTTTCGTACAGAATAGTACATTATACCATAAAGCCTTACGGCTCATCATATACACCATATGATGTTTGTATCCTATTTTGTTCGGTTATAATATGTTATGTTATATTGGTTATATCATATCATGTTATATTCTTTTATATTAAGAATGTTAAGATTAGTTTCTATAATAGTATATTATACCACAAAGCCTAACCGCATATTATATACACCATATGCTGTTGAATTCTATTCTGTTTCTTAATACTATGTTACAATACATTGTTATGTTATATGAATATATTATAGTTTATGTGTATATGTATATACAAAAATATCTATATCTATATATATATATATACTACAGGATAACATAGGATAACTATGTTGCTTTGCATTATCTTGCGAGCTCCCGGCAGCCCCGGCACCCTGCCTGCACCCCACCCAACCCACCCCGCGCAGGCAACAAACAAAAATGACCCCTCCGTGTTGATACGTCATACATGAAGCATGAACCTCTTGGGAGAAACGAGCTTGCAGCAATCTTCCATCGAAGCTCCGGGGCCACTGGTAGGTAAAGAGGTCTTCAGCCACAAAAGGCTTGCACCTTGCTTGGAGTTGAGGTTGGGCAGCCAGATCAGCCGTCGAAGCTTGGAATCTGGTGCTTCCCGGATCCGATTTTGACGGCTCGAGAATATGAGTGTGGCTCTTGTATTCATGTTGGAATTGTATGGATGAGATGCCATCCACGACCAACTGCCCGCTACACGAAGCCCTCTTCGTAGTGTTCCCAATTCTGGCCATGGTTGTCGTTGCATAGGGATCCGCCTCGACGAGACACTATTGAAAAACCATACGGCACCCATGGACCTCCTGCGAGAGCACGATGGTCGGATCCAAGCGTTCGGCACGCAACAGGTGCATCGACATCCTCTGCCGGCAAGAAGAAGAAGGGTGCGCGCCTCGTGGTGGAGATGATGTGGATTTGGAGTCTCTTCTTGTAATCATTACCTTGGTATATCTACGTGTGGACGTGTATCATTCTGTTGCAGCTGATCTTTCGCACAGACGCTTCCGCAAAGACGAGCCTTGCTTCCGGTGTTGCGGCGTCTTGCAGTCCAATTGCACCTCCGCTCTTCGCAGAGGTCTGTGTGGTTGCATTTCGTCGGAAGTTGTGCGCCGAACGCTGTGACAGCAGATTTCTCCACATCTCTCTTTCACTATGTTGAACGATCAGCGTCCCTATCACCATTGACCCGACATGGCATTGCTCAAACAAATTGAAAACCTTTCAAGTCTCCACATGTGTCTCCAGGAAGGGGCTGTGTCGACCAAACCTTACCATGATGTCTCAGAAGTTGGTCTGGTCTGTTTTTGTTGCCGGCATGTCATCTCCCCACCGCATTGTCTGCAGTCATGTGTCACAGTCCTTGCCATATGGTTTTGCCAGGATTGCTGACATCTGCTGACGCAAACACTCAGACGGACTGAGACAGATCATGAGAGCAGCAGATAGGAAAAGCGAGAGAGAGAGAGAGAGAGAGAGAGAGAGGGAGAGAGAGAGAGCGAGAGACGGACAGCGAACACTGAGTCACATGGTTCAGAGTCCGCAGTGGAAAAAGCAAACAAGCAATTGTTCGGGCATGTTCGGGCTGGCATCGATCCAAGCTGTTCTTGTTTTTGCAAGGTTCAGCGCAGTGCAGTCACAGTGGCTGCAGGGAAATCAAGAGCACTGGTAGCTGGTAGGCCCATCGACAGCACTGTCGCCAGAAGGGTATTGTCAGCCACTCTCGTTCGCGAGTCTCGAACCGTGACCGAGCATGGTTGAGTACAGAGAGTAAGTGCAAAAGCGAGAGTGAGAACATGCGATCACTGGTGGGCTGCAACATCATGCAGCGTTTTGATGGCGAGCTGCAAGACCACGGACGTGCTTCGCTGTGGCTTTTCTGATGGTGGTTGAGGCTCCCAGATGCAGCCTACTGGTAGTCCATGTTCTGGTGTGGAGCTGCCGATGGCAGACTTGTTCCAACTCGCTCAGGCATCCTTCGACGTGCCAAGGCTTTCGTCGACAGTCGTCCGGTGGCAAAAATGTTCACTACTCTGTCAAGCATGGAGGTGCTTTCATTAGAGCTGTGCTGGCCGCTTTTCCTTTGGTGCAAGCAGTGCCGACGCGAAGAGTAGCTAGCACTCTCGTCCGAGCTCGGTCGTGCGTGCAGAAATGATCTCCAGTGGTTCGCTGCACCTTTGTGGAAGCATGCCTTGATGGCGGGGTCCCTGTAATCGAAGTTCTCGCCTGAGGTTTGATTTTGCCGCCAAAGCAGAAGAAGCGGCGACGACGTGCCGTGCTCGACAACTATTAGTATTTTCGGAATGGTCTACTCCTGAAGATGTGAGACAAGGGGAGGTACATGGGCTTGCAGGCATACAGTTGATCTTCAATAGTCTTGCTGATAGCGCGGGCTTGGCTGCAGCAGAGTGGGATTCCGGGATGCAGGATGTTGGACGGTTGGGCCCAAGCATCTCTCTTTGTGACCGTCATCTACCTCTACACAGCGCAGCCAGATAAGATCACGGGAACCACTCACCAAGGGGCCCGGAAGTTTGACCCCCTCGGCCGGTAACGAATCTTGAAGGGATGGTGCTTGCAGGCTCAGAGAACCTCAAGCACCTCGGATTGCCAAGTTGCGCCAACATGAACCCATGCTGGGGATGTTGAGGCTTTGCATCCAAGATAGCTGACGTTCTTGATGCCGGCTTTGCAGGGATGTCACGGACTATTGTGCTAGGCTGAGGGGTGTTGGAGTCACGGGTTGATGGGCGGATAGGCAGGATTTGAGGTATCTGAAGTTCGGGATGCGCGAATCCGACTTTGCGCAGATCCGATTAGATCGGAAGAGACTTAGGACCACCGCAAGCCGTTACCCTGGGACCCTGCCCCATCCGACCATCTGACCCTTTGACAGAAGGTGTGTTTACATTTACATGGTAAATTTCAGCTTAAGCAGCTGCACAGGGAATCTTGTTCATGTTCATTCCTCGCACGCAAACTTGAAGGCTTCAATTACACATACGGACCCCTCAATAGTCGCTCACTTGGCCAGTCCAGAGATCTGAAGTTCGCATCCAGCTCCATGTGCCGGTACAGGCAGCCTAGAGCAGTAGCAGTTGAATCATTAACGTCGCAAGCACACGGTACACTAGTTGTCAGGTGAACGGTCTGCTTGGCTTAGACTCACAATCTTGTCCAACTGTGCCACCCTCAGCCCCTAACACTAGTACTGACAGGCGGAATTGCAGAGTCCGCCAGAAAGTTCAGGTACGATACCTCTGCCTTCGAGGAAGCAAACATGCGAGCGCTCGCAGCCCAAGTCGAACAGGCGCCCCGAGCCATAGTCACAGTCGCATCCTTTGCTTCTCGAACTGATCTATCAGTTGCGTGGGGCGATCTCACCGGCTAGTGCATAGGCAGAGCTCAGTACAAACTGGGAACTCGCATCGACAGCAGCTTTTTCAGGCGAGGCAGGGCTGACTGACGAAAAAGACACTGGCCCACTTCCGTCCCGAGTACAATGCCTCCTCCGGCCCTAAGCACGGCACCGCACGAGGTTTGCAAACACCTCAGAGCCGAAGATGCCATGGATCGCGCAAGCTGCAAAGTTCCAAGTATCGAAGATACCGAACAACCTCCAATGTCATTCGCATCGCACCACGTGCTGTGTTTCACGGGCGCTTTTGATGGGCTTTCGTTCTGGATTCCCAGGGCCCCGACGTGCCAGGAAAATTGCACTGCAACATTCTGCGCAAATGTGTTATTTCCAGCCAGGTATCAACCTTCAGCCTGATGCAAGTGCGCCGGGGCCCCGGCTTGGCCCTTTCCAGAAGAGCTCTCAGTTCCGCAGCACGGCAAAGGCGACCTGCACTACCGCATGCCGGACCCTGCCAACGTGGTGCCGCCGAGCTTCCAGCAGCCGCCGCTACTCCCCGGCACACCTGCAGGAGCCTTGTGAGGAAGAAGCCTAGGTTTTGGTGAATTTGACAACAGAATCCCTTTGACTTAGCCCTGCTGGTCTTCGGCTTCTTACAGGGGTTTGGCCCGTACCAACCTATAGGTGCTATCCAGTCGAACCGCAGGAATCACGTACTCCGTCTCCAATCCCGAGCTCATGGACATGCAACGACCCGCAAGTCCCGATCCTTGGACAGCTTCTACGACTGTCAGCGATCCTGGGGCCGGGCGGTCTTCAACGCTCTTCGGAAAAGCTGTCTTACATGGTGGATGAATGGATTAAGCAGGATTCAATATTGTGCCGACAAGTTTGTCGAAGTAGGATTACTCGTAGTACACTCGAGAACATCTTGGCAAGCGGATATCATGTAGGCAAGCACCCGTGGCAGCATGGGGAGTGCTTCGTGGTTACGAATTTCGAGTACTTGCAACTGATGGTTATAGTGTGCACTTCTGCCACGGTGGTTCCACCGATTGCAGCTCCCATTTGAGGACTCCTTCACCACTACCGGCCGGCGCCAAGCATACACCGATCGGTGAGCGAAGCAGAGACACACCAGATACAACGATATTCGTTTCAGGTCCCTGCACGGCACACGAGCTCATTGCATGCTCTGGTGAACCCCCTGCAAGCTTCTAAGCACACGGCAAAGCTAACCTCCCCAGGCCTGTACAAGGGCGAGATTTAGGCCTTTTCAAGCTGCCTCTGCCGATGGCACATGGACGCTTTTCAAGACTGCATCTGCCACACCAAAGCCCTACCTGAAGTCCTTGCAGTACGTCTCCAATGGGTCTGTAGCGGAAAAGGCAGCCTGTCTGCGCATGGACTTTCTGGCTCTTGCCTCGATTCAGTTTTGGGCTTCGTGCCCCTCGCATCTGCCAAGCAGACGTGGCCTGGGACCGTGGGCAGACATGATCTCGAACGCGACCCTTAAACAAGGGCAAGAGAGTTACTTACATTTCCTTCACAACGGG
Source organism: Symbiodinium sp. CCMP2456 (assembly GCA_905221635.1). Classification (NCBI taxonomy): domain Eukaryota; class Dinophyceae; order Suessiales; family Symbiodiniaceae; genus Symbiodinium; species Symbiodinium sp. CCMP2456. Next base: position 27,840 of record CAJNDV010033852.1, read on the forward strand.
ACGTGTGCTTGGAAAAGTGAACTTCGTTGCAGCTTCCCCTGCCGCTTCCAATGGGCAACAGGTCCTTTCAAAAGCCATCAAGCAGATCGTCTACGTACCAAGCCCGGCGGAGGTACTCCGTGTCGCCGATGCATGTGGGCTTAGGCACCAGAGCACAACTTGACCTTGCGTCAGCATTTCACATCTCTCGAATTCCCTGTCTCCGGCGTGTTGTGTTTTCGAACTTCGCTTTTCGATGAGTTTAACTGTAACACCTTGTGCCGCTAGCCCCTCTTCCTTCCCGAACCCATGATTGTAATGAGGCTTGAGGCTGAGGAGTTCAATCTTCAACGACGCCTCAAGACCACTCGCCCCACGCCAAGAGAAAGCGTGTTCTTGCCGTCCAAGATGATCAACACGACACAAGTCGAAACAACCGACGACGGAGACAAAGAGCTGCAATCCAAGCAACAGAAACAACCAGGACGAATTTCAGAGAAGAGCCTACCGGTAAGACCTTCTGTGGCCAGGGTGTAATCCTGGGTACGGGGGCAGGGAATGGCTTTCTGAGGCGAATGTTGTTGTTGTCCTCGACAGACCGCCAGCAAACTGTGGACAGATGCAGACGCTGTGAAGCCTTCACAAAGGTCGGGCCCATGCAGGCACACGACATGAATACACGACCTTGCTGAGTATGCTAAGGCCTTTAGGACTCTGAAGCCCCAAGGCCCTTAAGGTTCCGAGAAGTGTTTCTCTGCAACGACGCGGACATGCAGCCAGTTACAAGCGATGGTGAGAACTGCCGGAACCTGGGGCACAGCACTCGGCCTGTAAGTCTCTGCATTCGAATCTATCGCCATGGCCTGACGGCGCAGCGTTCACAGCTGAGGGCTGAGGCATGTGAGAGACAGAACGTCCACCGACATGCAATGTCAGCTCGGGTAGCGAAGTGCTGCATAGTGTGCACTTCGGATAAATTTGGTCTTTGTGGAATGAAGGCCACCACAATTCTGTCGGTGTTGCTTCTCGCTCTAGTCTTTGTACAGATTGAGCCAAGGGTTTAAGTGAGGTGCTTGTCGCGTGTTGAGGCGTCTTCGCCATGACACCCTTGGTAAGGAGATTGCCGTGAACGTAGAGGCTCAAGCAAGCATCTCAAGGAGGGCTTCCAGTTTTCATCGGCCTGTGGCGAGTGCTGAAGTAGAGGTCCATCAGGATACCTCGGAGCAAAACATACAGCCACCCTCGCAATCGCGTCATCTCGCATCTGAACTTGCGAGGTGCCGCCTCGCCGATGATGCTGACATGGCAGATCGCTCCAGTTCGCGCAATCATGCGCCCCTGCCTGTCGTTTCTGAGTCTCTCCTCAAGCCTCTCGCGAATCGCCAGGTCACAGAGGGCGAGCTCTTCATCCCCTTTTCGGTCCTCCCTGCGAAAGGACCCGTCGAACCTGGACCCTCCCAATCCTGCACTCTGGAAGACACGGCACCAGCAAGAATGCCAAGGCTACGAGAAGAAACCGTAGAAAGCCGGAAGCTTTGAGGCTCAGAGGATGTAAAGCTGTTGCCCATCTTTTATCCTGTTCTCAGGGCCCGGGTGAAGCTCTTCGGCTCCTAGTCCTAGGCTCGTTCGACCATTGAAGGTGAATGCGGTGACAATGGGCCAGACTGCATCGCCGTAGACACATCCACTTTGAATCTGAAGCTCTGTTCAAGCGAATCGTAACAAAGAGATCGCTTCTCTCGCGCATCGTCTTCCACAACCACTCGAGTGCAATGGTGTTGAATAAAATCTTCGTCGGAGCTTTTGTTACCACACCGTTCTTCAGCACCTTCTAGCTTCAAACGACATGGATCATGGACCCAACTTGCCCATGCAGTCCGGAAGGACGGCTACCCCACACATTCCCTGAGTCTGCATAACTCTGCAAACAGTTGGCGCTTTCGATGAAGGATTCGGTGTGGCGTCGGAAGCTGCTGTGGGAATTCGGCTACGGAAGGGCCCTGAGTTGCTCAGCACCTGCATCGCTCAGCTTTAGACGAGAACTGATACGTCTGGAAAGTGTTGGCCCATGTTGTACGATTCCTGGGATTTCTCTCTGTGCTTTGCCGCCCGCGCCTTGGGCGAAGTACTCCACGGGCGATGAGCGCTCGGAGAGTCATGACGACCATGTCTTCTGGCAATGTCCACGTTGTGCCTCCGTTGCTTTTCGGCTGTGCTCAATCGCAAGACCCCTAGTCATGTATGGTGCTGCATGTGATGTGCGACGCGAACTAGAACTCGGTTCACAGAAAGCCGAGTCCACTCGGGAAGCCATGGGAAGCCAACACCCATACTAGTCTGACCGGCGCACGCCCTAGTCGGCACAACATCTTGATGCCAATAGATTATTCCAAGTTTGATGGCTGCGGCGAGGACGAGGCCTTGACCTGGTAAGCCCAAAGCCCCGAGCAGAAAGGCAAGTCCAGGTGTTACAGGCATTCCACGAGGCTCTTCCACCATGGCGACAGCGTTTCAATCCTCACTGCATCAGGATGGAGATGAGGACATCCTCGATCGAGGTCGGGGAGGGCTGGACACTAGCTTGGAGCTTGCAGCTCCGGTTTGCAACGCAGCCCGATGGCTACGATGCAAACAGCTTGCAACATGCAGGGTGCAGGGACACTAGACGACAGCTACAGGCATGCGATGTAGTGTGTGCAATCTGTGCTTCTGCGGGGGCTTCCGGCCTCCTCCTAGCCAGTGATATCAGGAGATTGGCAGAAGCTGCTTGAGCTCGTGAGAGCGGAGGCCGAGGCTCCTGAGGCCCGGGGGCCAAGCGGCCGAGCGAAGCGAAGCAGCGTCCAAGAGCCTAAAGCGGTGCTCAGCGGAGGAGTTTGTGGTCCTGTCAAACTCTGCACAGTGATCCCTCAGCCCGTGGCCGCTAGGCCGTCTGCTCGAAGGTGCTTCGGTTTCTAAGATTCCCACCTGAGCCCACTTGGTGTACCAAGTCCACTCCAAGATGGCGACATGAGTCAGAGCAGTGTACAACAACACCAATCATTCCGGCGTTCCGAAGTTGCGACATGTTCGATTGGGCTTGGGAGTCGAGCTGATACAGGCCCGCGATACCGACCCTCGTCGGCGGACTGGCTTGCCCGATGCCGAGAGCGCAGTCTGGGCTTCGGGATGCCTTCGCAATTACTGGTTTTGCAGGATGGGGCCCACAAAGTTTGAGCCGATGTGCAGGTAGCTTGAGTTGGAGTGCAAAGAAGACCCTGAGATATCTTGAGATGCAGTCAAGCTGGACTTCACAAGACATGCACCCAACCAAATGCTATGCTTTAAATGCCAGGAACCCCGAATCAAGTCCCGGACCTCAGGGTTTGGCCAGGTTCGAGGATGGATTCGATTTCGGCGCCGAGCTGGGCTACGATCTCGGCTGCGACTTGGGCGTCGAGCAGCCAGGCCTGGGCGCAGGGTGAAAAACCTTTTCTTGTCCCTGAACCCGAGTCTGCCGAACCCACAAACCTGGGCTGCCTTCACCCTCCTGCAGCAGAGACTTAGAGAGAGCTCACATGTTCTTCCTGTATAGGACGCAGGAGCCACAAATCGTAGTTGGAGCCAGCAAACGCCGGCAGACATGGAAGACGTGTCGGTCAGCTTGGATTTCGACACATTGCGGGAGGAGGCGACTTGCACCAGCATTTGAGCATTCCGATGCGGCTTTTGTTGGAGTGCCGGTGCTTGCTGACCTGCTCAGTGTTTCGGCCCTTCGCCCAGAACACATTCCAACATAGACGTTAGCAAAGTTGGCACGTGCAGGAGGTTCGGTTTTGTATTTTGTGAGTGATCGCAGTTGTGCTGCGAATAGCTGCGACGACGAAATGCTGCGAAGACGAGCAAGTTTGGACTGGGCAAAAGTTGAAGTGGAGGATGCATCGGGATGTGTTTGAAGATAATTGAGGATGTTGCAAGTCTTGGTCTAGAGCCGGCATCAAATCCTACATACAAGGCTTGGCAGCTTCTCTGGAAGCGCCTGTTGTCCACGCGCGCTGCAGCACTGGGCGCACAGTCGGTGCAGCGGGCACTGCTCCTGGAGGCAGTGATTCTTCCGTCCGGTCTGGAAGATTGGTAAGACCGGCAAGACTCATTATGCAAGGATTGGGCTGGCAACTTGAATCAGGGTTCGAGGTGTTCTCTGGGCTCGCCTCTGTTTTAGGCACGAGGCCCTTCTGGTACCAGTAATACTGCGTAAGCTTCTTTCCATCAACACGCTGCAACTCGAAACCATGGATAGGGAGGGTCACCAGCCCGCAGCTATGCAATGACAGAACCGACCATACTGCTAAAGGCATCACTCGATTCGATAAACACTTACCATGCTGCGCCCTTCCATCTGACCAGTTGCGAGGCGGAGCTGCTGCTTCGCCAAAGAAAGCACCACGAGGCAGAGATTGCGAGCGTGCGTGCTTGCCCAGCAATGGCTTCCAAAGACCTCAGTTCTGTTTGCTCCACATACGGGCTGAACGCTATGCCAGCGTTGCGGTTCAAGCAGAGACCCGGCTTCAAGCGTAGACCTGAGCCGGGGTGAGACTCTGAGAGGCCTTTCTTGCTGCCTGGGCGCTGCGCTTCAGTTCAGGCGACGAGGCGCAGGCACGGCCCAGGATCTGCAGAGTGCAGAGCAATGCAGAGCATGCATTTTCGAGAGGTTAGCGACAATCACTCCCGGGTCTCGAGCGAATGCGTGACTGGTCTATCCCAGCGATCAGTCGCGGCACTGCGACGTGTGAATGTGCAGTCTCAGCTCGCCTCGTAAAGGCTCAGTTGCGATCTGAATGTAATGGGTGCTAGGCTCCCCAGATCCGCACGTTCACTTTAGCCCGCTTGATTCGAGAAGTACTGCTTCGAAATTAGGTCACCACTTACCATGAGCTTCTTTCAGCCATTTTCAGCGCTAAGAAACCCTTCCAACGCTTTCCAACTACTGTAGCCAAAATGCCTTCTGTCCACATGCATCCGCATTGTCCCTGTTTGCACAGCCATGCTGAACTTTCAGGTGCCCTCACTCGCGGCTGAGCTGCCGCAACTTGTTCCTGTGCCTCAGCTTTGCCAGATGAAGGGTGGAGTTACGAGATCAGCTGTCAGAGTCTGGCTTGGCGTGCTTGCGAGCCGGCTTTGCCGGTGATCGTGATGAAAGACCATACTTGTGCGAGTCAAGCAGCGACGGGCATGAGCCCCTAAGATGCAGGAATTGCTGGCGTGGTGTGCTGTAAATGCCCTCCCCCCCATCCGGGCTCCGCCTCCTTCCTGTGTGTGTAGAGGAAAAAGAGCCGATAAATAAAAGAAGAAGCTGCTCCCTGGCGAAACCACAGCGTGGCAAGAACAAATCACCAGCGAAATGGGCTTAGCAGGAACTCCGAAAGAAACCGCAAGTGAGCAGATGAGACTGAGGCTGTAATGCCTGTGTGCTTGGTGTGGGGCTGCAGCTGGAAGATGAACTGCCTCCTACTCGTCACTAGGCTCTCAAGTTTTAGATGTGAGTCCGATGTCGTCGGAGGCAGAACCTGTTCCGCCGAAGTGCTGGTTGGCTTCCTGTGCCGTCGTCGAGATGGTTTGCCGGAGCCTTTGAGTTTACGGCCTTATGTGCTTGATTGTAGACTTCTAGATTCTAGATCGAACCCGTCATGCAGTCCGTAACAGGTGGTTTGTAAGGCGGTGATGTGGCTTAAGCGGTCTTTCCTAGCCAAGAGTGCAATCTTTGCTGCAACTGCCTCAGAAGTGTCAAAGGTTCTAAAACCTCAGGTGGTGGCTTTGCCTCCGAAGCGGAGTTGCCGCACGAGGAATGATAGGAGTTGAGCGGTGATCAGGTGCTTATCAACTCGGTGACCGTGAACATGCAGTGGTCCTGCGCTGCTCGGTCGACTGAGAAACATAGCTCTGCCACAGCTACCGGATTAGCACAGCTGAAGGACTCCGCAAGGCTGTGCAAATCTGCGCATTTTTATGTCCCGCACGTGATGCGTGTAGATATCGACATAGTGGATTTGCCCGTGGCTTTTGTTCTTCGTTGGATTGATTCAAGAGTACATTGCGGACAAGCTGCCCTTTCTTGACATGACAATCAAGTGTCGTTTGACTGCGAATGCCGAGCTACTACGCAATAAGAGCCAGAAACCTGCCAGCAAAGCACACCCAAGGAGAAGCGCTCCTGCAAGCAGACCGCAGTTTACTCTCCAGGTGCGGCTGTGGACCATGATTGACCGTTGCAGGGTCGGCATCAACGGGCGAGCACTAAAGCGACGGGAACTAAGCCACACCTCACACATGGCCTGCGACAGCGGTCCATGTGGTTTTCGCGAGTCTTTGCTTCCTTCAGATGGTTTCACAAGCCTTGCCTTACCCGGCTTACCCCCGCCCGAGTCCCCGCCTCTCCATCACTCTGCGGGGAGGGGATCTGCCAAGAGCGCAAGCTCTTGAGTGCTTCTAGCAGCACCCTCTTCAGCTTCGGCATCTCCATTTTCCCAAGCTGACTCGGGCCTCTACGTAACTTTTGGGGCGAGACTCCATCAGAGGTAAGTCTTCTTTGGAATCATGTTCAATGTCGCTGCGGCATTTGCTGTTAGTTTTCAGGCAGGGCCATGCTCTCTTGATTGGGTAGGCATCGAGCAGGCAGTTTCAGATCTCCAAAAACCAACGCTCCTGATGGCATGGCTGTTTTTTTTACATAGCCCTACTGTCCAAATCGCGTGATTCAAGCCGTCAGCGAGCCACAGTCCCACCCTGGCCAGGCACCTTCAGAAGCGTTTCGAAGGGACGGCGGAGGCAAGCTCTTTCATTGCAAAGCCGTTCAATGACCCCTCTCTCTCTCGCTGCCTCTCGAGCTCTCTTGCTCTGACCCTCTCGCCCTGTCACCTGCGGTCACTCTGAACTTTGGACGCAGCGTGGCCACAAGCCAAGGTCTTGGACTTCGTCCCTCAGTTCTTGAGTCTGCTGCAGGCAAGCGGTGTCTCCAAGCAGGGACACAGCTCCGATTCCGAGACGAATGCACTGCGCGTGATTAGGGGGGGAAAGCCGAGTCGTAACGTCGAGAGTCTAGGTTCCCCCGAATAAGCCGGTCTTGGAGATCATTAGATCTCCCTTGCCTATGCCTCCTTCTAGCCAGGATCACCGGTCACCACGGGCAAGTTCTGACGGCACACGGCGGCTGTAAGAAAAGGGTAGGCACCGTTCGGTGCACCTGGGAGAGCTCCAAGAGGGAGAGTCCCAAGAAAACCAACTCGCCCAGGAGCGTCGAAGGGCTTCCGGACATCGGCTCGACGAGGCGATCGCATGCCTCGCCGCTTGTGTTCACTACGTCACTACTACGTGACACTACGCCTCCATGGTGAAACAGATTGCTCTCGGTCTCGTTAGGCTCTGTAGACTGTTCAGGTTGGTCATCGGCTTTCGCTTTGGCACCCTTGCTGCTCGGTCGCAGTGGCTGCGGTCGTGCTATGTCGTGCTCTGACCAAAGCCCGACGCTTTGATCTGAGATTGCCGTGAACACCATTTCCTTTCCTCGCCATTGTTGACGGTTCCATTGGCCAGTATCCGTCGAAGCTGTCTGTGTTACAGATGTGCAGTGAGTCATCCCAGGTCTCGGAGAACCGCGTCGGGAAGGGAAAGGAGGTGAGGGCATGCTGGCCAGCGGAGCAAATGTTTGAAGATGAATAAAGAAACACACCGACCTTGAGCTCCTACTTACTACTTTTTTATCACTCCTGTTGGCAGCGCCCCGTGTGAGATCAGCGTCAAGACCCAGCTGGGCCTGGTTTGCCAAGACAGTGCCTGGGTTCCAGAGGTGGGCCGAAGGAATCCGAAGGGTGTTATTGCTCGTTCTGGGATTCTGGAGGCAGAGTATGGCACAGTCCAGTTGGAGGCTTACTTACGTCGAGCGTTGATCGTTGAAGGAGAGCTTGATTCAAAGAAGCGCTGTCGCGTGGAGATTAAGACGTGAAGCAACTTGGGCGCTATCGAAACAGCAGCTGGCCAGGTTCCTCGATACATAGCAGTTGCAGGGGACGCGAATCTAGCAAGAAGTTATGCGGCGACATGCCACGTAGGCGGTCGCTAGCTTCAGCTTTTCGGAGCTCGGGTTGAAGCACGGAAGCCAGGCCACGCAGAACAGCGGCCTGGCCAGGGTCCCAGACGTTGCCGGCTCCTACTCCCAAGCACATCACTTCTCAAGCCATGAATTTGGAGCTTGGCTTGAGGCTCGGCAAATTCATTTTCAGAACGATGGGTCATGTTCCCGTCAATTTGGGCACTTACTCCACTTATTGCAGACGTCGGTGTTTTGCTGGGATTCGGGTGGGTTGTCCGCGTTCCTGTGAAGCAGTTGGCCGAAGTACATATGGAAAGCTTCAGAGTTCCAGACAGAGTAGATCTACGAATTGCAGGCATGCTGTAACACACCTTTCGAGTCGGCATGGTTCACAGCCGAAAGGCGCTTTCGCTGCATTTGCAAGCTGATGCAAGCTGCCTCAAACACTAAACGGCCGCAGATCTACCGCTAAGGTTCGGGTCGTGCTGCCTCCATCTCTCTTGGACCTCGCTTCGAAGGGCATCTCCTGTAGGCTCAAGGTACAGCCCTGCCCAGTTGATTGCATCCAGTTTCGGTGCATGTATGACACCATCACCAGACTGCGGCACCGGACACTGCCTGTGTATGCATGCACAAATCTGATGCTGTAGGATAGGCGTATGGTTCAGGATTCTCGTTCACGATGTGCGACATTCAATAGATCTGTTCTCTATTGACACACATGGTTTGACACACCGTCAGTATTGACTGTTTCATGCAATACAACAAATCGTCAGGGTTCAAGTTATGTGTCCTGATGCGCAGTGTCATGCAACATATTTAGGAGCATGTTGCGAGTGCACTCTCCGCAAGATTCTGTAAGTACTCCGTGCTTGAATGTACCGGTTCCGGGGACGTTTCGTCCAATGTTGCCTAATGTTCAGACGTGAGATGCATTTTGGATGAGTTCAGTGCAATCGAGTTTGATTCACTGTAGTGTCGTGTGAAGGTGTGTGGTGAGTCATTTCGATCTGCTACGCTCAGTCAGGAAATAGTGTCGGGTTCGTGTAGTTCGATTGCAATTAAACCGTGTGAACTTGTGGATGCCGTCCTTCATTCGCAATCGCACTGGAACTGCAGAGTCTACACAAGTTGCTCGTGCGCTTTGCTGTCTCGTCTTGTACATCTGTGTGCGTACACTGAGCCCGCCGTCTGTCATGCCCTCCGGCGTAGCTTCCGTCCGAAACTGTGTTTGGCTTCAGTTGCCCGCATGGGGCGTGAGTGCTTCTATGGGCCGGTCTCTGCAGCGAGAGCCCTTGTCCGGGGCCCAGCAGATGTGTGCATCATGACATATTGCAAGCACACGACTACTTCCGTTGCTTGCGTGGGCGTGCAATCTCTGTGTGGATTACGCGCTTCACTGTGGCCCTAAGTTCACAAGCAGCATGGTTGGAAGGAGCAGAAAAGTGAACCATCAGTTCAACATTTTTTTCGCACGGCTCTTCGGCAGCTTCGCGCCATCCTGCGATGTGTCTGCAGCACGGCTTCTTGGTGGGTTGGGTGCCGTCCACCCCACGCCTCCTCTGCTCAGAAGCCCTGCAGCGGAGTCTTGCAGCTTGACCAAGGCATGCCGCGCACGGCCCAAAGCCGTGGCTTCCCTGGGCCATGCCACGGCGCCGCGGCTTTTCTTCGCCCTCGCCTCGCTCTTACGTCTCTGTGAGATGCATCAGCCATAGGTTGGAAATGCAGCTTCACGAAAGGTGTTGTGCCTTGTCACAGAGCAATGGCGAGAGTAGTTCCTGATGCTCGCTTGAATCAGCAGGAGGGATTCCCAAATTAGCTGCAGTCCTGCGCTTGGCACATGCTCAGCCGTTCGACAGTGTCCAGCTTCTGCATGTGTCACGCCTATCTCTCTGTTTCTCTATCTCTCTTTCTCTCACTCTCACTCTCTCTCTCTCTCTCTCTCTTTGTGCTATTGCTTTTGCCATTGACACGTCACACTGCGGAACCGTATTATTGTTATTAGTATCATCATGATGATGGTTATACAGTTATACATCATTATTGTTTTCATCATTATTGTCATTATTGCTACTATTGTTATTCTTACTGTTATTACCGTGATTGTCGTTATTGTTGCTACTATTATTGCCAAAAGAACGCATTGGGCTTCATGGCCCCATGGTTCGCATGAGGCTCTGTGTGGGTCTCAGCTTGATCGGAGCCTCAAATCTACAACGTACTTTCAGCCATGCGCAGAAGACAAGATGCTAGAGTTCACATGTAAGGAAGCCTCGAACCTTTCTCTGCCATTTACTGGTTCAGAGGTCGCAGCACTCGTCCCAGCGGCCTGGGGCCAGGTGACGGGAATTCAGCGGAGTTGCCGTAGCCGCGTCTTACGTCACCGGCTTGCTGCTTCCAGTCCTCCCGGTTGTACTTGTGCCCAACGGGCGCGCCAGGTCCCGAGCGTCAGCGTGACTTCTTTGTCCTTCGCGGACAAGGCGACAAGCGACGAGCATCAGCTTCGCAGTAGGCGACACGAAGTTCATGGTGGTTGACAGAATACTGCATCCACGGGGCTGTATCCTGCTTCTTCTAGGACTCAGACAACAAGACTTGTTGGAAATCACACTGATGAGATATTCATGCCTACATTCGTTGATCCTCGTCACCAGAATTCCCGACGACAGAAGCTCAGCCCACCAGGATCTGGATGCCAACGAGCTTGGAGGGCCAGTCACTTGGCAGCCGCCCGGGAGCACCGCCACTGCCGGGAGGCTCAGAAAAGATTGTCGAAGAGAGTCTCACAGCTTTGAAACTCCGACACCCATAGCTGTGTCGTTTCTTTCAACAGCCTCTCGCGACGCACAATCATCAATCTCAATCACAGGGCAAGCAACATCAAAAGCCAGACTACTAAGCTCAGGTCACCCACTACGATGTATATGTGGCCACGGACTCCGCGGGAACCGCTCGATCTGCTGTGGCGGGCTTGGGCCAAGCATTCCAGCTTACTGGTCGCTGCTGCATCGGATTTTGCTTCTAAGTTGATCCAGCTTCATGAAGGCCCCGAAACCTCCGTTGCCATCGCCGAAGAACTGCAGACAGATGCACCTTTGAACGACAATTGATTGGTACACTCTCCTGCCCAGAAAGTGAACTCCGTCCACGTGTGTTCTCCGTTCGTCACAAAAGCTTGCAGACTATGATGACTGTGTAGTGCAAGGTGATGTTGTGGAAGTTCAGTGAAGTGATCGAAGTTCAAGATTGCACAACTCCAGCAAAGAGCTAAACGGAGTTTGGAGTTCTTCTTCTGTAAGCTTGCCCGCGTCTCAACATCTTGGCCTGGGCCTGTGTACACGTGCATCTTCTGTGCATGTACATTGAACGTTCTTGCCTCAAGATCCCCGGTAGCCAGGTTGTTTTCTACAGTGCAAGCTCTTCAGAACTGCAATGCTGATAGCTTGTCCTGTCAAGCTATCGAAAACGATGAGATCGTGCCGGCGGGCATAAACGAGGGACAGAGCCTGTGCAAGTGCCATTCGAGTACATGTTCGTCTGCATGTTCGTTCCACATATATCTGTATGTCTAGCAGCGGACATAGATAGACATGCAGACCTTGATGGAGATCTTTGTTTCGTTTACGTACCTATCTATACCTGTGTTCACTTTGTTGATGCATCGCTGCTTTGAGACTGAGGTCAGCCTTAATGTGCCTGTTGGCACGAACTCGGCTACGGTGGCTGACAATACAGCACTGGGCTCGTGCGCAAGAGTCAACAGTGGTCCTGGTAAGACACCAATTTGCAAGGTCAGGGGTCGCAGCTTGGCGTCCGGAAGAATGTAGAATGTACAACTGAGACGGAGCTTTGATTTGCAATTCTCTGCTTCCTCGCGATCAAGCAGAAGCGTAGCAAATTGGTGAATTGCCTACCGCTATCGTGAAAGCGTCGAGCAATCTGGAACTGCGTCCGTGGAGTTCAGCGGGTAGCTTCTCAAAGGCATGGGATGTTGCAGCAGGTACTCACATCTCGTGGTGTACACGGCTAACGGGAACGGCCAGCAGGTGCACCATCACACGGATTTGCATGAGAGTCCATGTCCCGTCCCGGCCCGTCCCTCTTCTGGGCTCCAAGGCTGCAGGGTTTGTGCTGTACCTTGCTGAAGCTGGTGATGCACGAAGTAGCTGCAGCCCTCACTAATATGCAGAAGCCGACTATGGGATGCGCAATGCTTCCAAGACTCGCAGCATATGGCACATGGTCATCCAGCTTGTTGCAGTGACAGAAAGGGATCTCCACGACTCCTGCAAAGCCGCAAGAGTTCGCTGAACGAACAAGAGAGTAGATGCCGTTGCTACGATATATTCCCGATTGTGTTATGCAATAAGTTGTTAGAAGAGTACAGCTATCATCCAGGTGTCCTGAGCATGTTCAACACAGGCTTCTGATGCTTCATGCGAAGGCTGCGCCCAGCTCTACAGCGTTCTCCGACTCGGATGCTTCGGTGTCCTCTCTGGCGCGCACGGGCGAAACGGGGGAATGGCGCTTGTTGTTAAGTCAGGCCCCGTGCCTCGAAGATGGATTAAATTAGGATTGCTGAACTGGTGCAATCCGGTACGGAAAAAAACTTGCACTGAGAGCGTTTCCTTGGAAGAGGCATTGACAAGCTTGGCCCGACAACAGTACGGTGTGAAACCCTTGCAGACTCCTTGATTCTTTAAGCGTGTAGGCCTACAGGAGTGTTCATAATCAAGGTACACGTACATGCCTGCAGCCGCACGGATGAAAACCTCAACTCATGGTCAGGTAATTTCACCCCGAGTCATGTTCACTTGTCGTCCCTTTTCACTTCTTATTGGACAGCGGAAAGCACTGCATCAGTGTGCGCATGCAGTAGTTCCGTGCTCCCGGACAGACCCGTGGGATTCAAAGCTGACGGCTCTTCAGTTCCACAGGCCTTTGAAGACCTGGACTTGGACAACGTGGCAATCGGAGGAGATGTAACGTGAGCCACTGAGTTGCAGGCCCTAATCGCACGCTGTCGGGGGCGGCGAGAAGAAAGCTCAGCCAAAAGCCAGACAGCACATTCTCCCAGCACATTCTCCCCGAGGTGGTCACCACCGGGAGATGTGTCACAGACTTCGCACTACGACCCCCGACTGCATCTTGGAGTTTCTTGAGGAGTTGCTGCGGATGCATGACGTGCTACATCTACGATGTTATGTGACTGCGGGGTGATAGAAAGAGCTTCAGGTCGTGTACCTGAGCACAGACACAGCCGGCAGTTCGCGATCGCAGGCAAGGGGCTTGAGTCTCGCCATCAGTCTCATCTCCAGCGGTCAAATTCAGTTTCCGGTGCTCTGCTTCGGCCTACTTTTCTCTGCGCTTCTTGAACAGAGGAACAGCATGCTGTGCTTGTCGGAAGCTCGCAGAGCTGGCGGTTAGCCTCCAAGAAAATCGAAAGAACGAGAGCGATGAGCGAAGCGGCGAAGCGCCGCGCTGAAGAGAAGAAGAGCGATGCGACTCGATGCAGCAACGAGTCAAAGTGTTCCCCCCCCAAGGCAGGCACGGCCGCTGCCAGAGGCTTGGCTTCTTTCGGACTCTGCCGGACCGGCCAACGGCCGACTCTTTGCGCTGCTGGAACATGCTGGTAGCCTCGCCAATCGACGAGCGCAGTGCCTGTCGTAGTTGGCACGCTCACTCTCACAGGCCTGCGCGACAAAATTCCAGACTGGAGTGTCTTGATGAGGTTGGCTCGAACACCTTCGCCATCCCTGTCGACACATTACGATTTCCATACCAGCAGGCGGGGTCCGAGTCCGAACCCTCCATCATAAGCCTGAGGCCGTGCCTCGAAACCACAGTAGGGAGTCTCGTTGGAAACCCTGGTGTTGATCTCCCGTGTCGTTGTGACTTTCACATTGCTGCAGGCGTTCTAATCGCATTCTGTGCATGTTTGCCTCTGCCAGTTTCAGTTGGAAAGCTATCTGGTAATGCTGTAACTGGGCAGAACTGGGCTAAGCATAATGTAGACGCAGCAGCCAGCGCCATAATACAGATTGCCCCGAAGATTCACGTGCACACGGCCTCCTCTTTCGCGGAGCAGAGCACGCCCACGTTGCTGGGCTCGGTCAGCATTTGGAGCTCTGAATGTTGCAAGTGATGCATCCCTGCCAAGATCCTTGATCTTGTGCAAGAGCATTCGAGAAAACTCCATATGTCAAGAGAACCAGCTTCAAATCAGAAGCTACCCAGGACCCTCATATTTACGGACAACTTCGCGCTGGTCACCAGTATCCAGCAACTTAGCCAAAAGGGCCGATGCTTCTGCATCGGTGCCTTTGCTGGTCGTGGTGCGTCAGTCCGATTGTTGATGAAGGGGGGGATGCTGCCTTACCTGTCTTAGTTCGGAGACCAGTCTGGAAATCTGTCAAGGGCTCAGTGGAGTCCTGCCGTCAGCCGCTGCCTGCACGACTTTCAACCACTGCTACTCGGTACATGTAGGGCACTGCGCTCCATGTGGTCATTGCTGAAGCAGGCACAGTCCCAATAGTCTTGCAAACACGTGTTTCCTGCGGCTGTGATCGCTGACAGACTAAACTGTCCCAAGCCATCCAAGCTCTAATCTCTTCGGTTGAGCTTGGCAGCGCCCATGTCCCCGCTGAAAGTCTTGAAGCCTCCGCATAGCCTACGGTACGGCTGTACGGTTTCCCGGAATCAGGTTCCAAGATCAAGACCTGGACCAGACAGAGCTTGGCGGCTACCTCTCCTGGACCGGGAAGTAGGTTGGTCGAGGTAGTTTGGCTTGCATGGCTTTCGAAGATTTTCTCGCGGGTTTCCGGGCGCTCTACCGCAAGCTCTGCTCCCAAAACTCGACGTCCTGACACGGAAGCGCGCAGCATAAGCGCACTGCTGTCACCTACAGCAGTTGGCAGCCATCCTGAAATTGAAGTACTGGAGGAGTGTCTCTGGCGCCACGAACTTGATCTACGGCTACGAGGTGGGCTTTCTATTTGTGGGAACGGCTTCGAAGCGCTGTCACTCAAGGAGCAAGCTCCTTTCGAATCATATCGTGTTTTTCCAGATCGTCCATTCCTGGCAACGTTAAGAACAGGATTCCTTCGGTCACTGCATACTCCCTGCATCCCCGCTTTCATAGCGAGCTGAAAACGTGCACTTCCTTCTAAAGTCCAACACCCGCAAAACACATTTGTGAGGTTTATGTCGACATGGTCAACAACGGACTCTTCCGAAGCAAGGTCGCGCAGTCGACATTTTCACGTGGATTCCAGCACGGTGCTTGTTGTAGTGGCCGACTGGTGCAGCCGGCTTTCTCAGTCGCGCTGCAGACATGCTGCAGGTAGTGCTGATACGTTTGTGGTTTGGGGTGGCGGGCTGTGAAAGCAAGCTTATGAACTTCTTCCACGGAGGGTTGAAGTGAGACGTGCAATGGTCGAAACGAGACACACGATCGCAGCGAATTGTCGCGCCAAGTTTCAATCACCCACGCCCAACTCCTCTTCTATGTCTCGCTGCTGTGCCACGGAGGGAAGGCTAGCAAAACGGCATGACTGCCACGGCCGCAGCGGCGAATCCTCATTAGACAATGCAATAAGTATTGAGTACACAACGTCATGGGGGCCCGTGTTTTTGGGACCAGTGCTTATGTTATGGCAGAGTTTTGGGTGTAGTTCAGATGTTAGTTGTGACCCTGATTTCCACAACACCATGCCGACGTGCTCCCATAGCATCTGAGCGCAGTACCTGTGAGGCATGAACACAACGAAACATGTCTTGAGATTAACTTCGTCAACATTGACACATTTTGCAGCGAGCTGCAGTCCTGCTGTCTCGTGTTCTCCGAGCCACTAAAGTTAAACAATTCAGTTCATGCCATCATTGCACGCACTTGGCCATCCTTCATTCTGTGCGTTGAACTCGTCGTCAATCGGATGGCTTCTTTGATCTTGCCACCACTTGCCGCTCTTATGGCGGGACCACCACGATTTCCCATACCAACGTGCAT
>CAJNDV010033852.1:43988-88666 GCA_905221635.1 Symbiodinium sp. CCMP2456
ACCAACGCCACCGCCACCACCACCACCACCACCATCCAAACGGCAAAGACAACAGCACCAACGTTGCGGACAATGTAACAGCACCGCCACCGCCGCTTCCACCACCGCTCCCCGGCCTGCCACCAGCGCTCAACACCCCCACTCACCACTACTAACAACTCGGGACAAGAGGACACTCCGACGACATGCCCTGGAACGCCAATGCCAATAGCCTTCCTCACCCTGCGGAGGGCCATATGATCCTACAATATCCTGCACGAAGCCAAGCTCCTGCCCTGCCTGCGAGGCTCGGGTCGCTCGCCTGTTGGGACCTTCGTGACCGCCGTGCCCTCAGACACACTCTATGCTGCTGGAGATTCCAGGTTCTTCTAGGTGTTGTTCGGCAGGTGACCCCTGCTGAGTGAGATTCAAGTTGAACGTCGAGCAAGCGTCAAGTCCAACCAGCACTGCCAACACAGAAGCTTGAAGGCTTCAGCTGCTCTCTAGCCCCTCTGTAGTCCTTGCAAGCGGTCTGCACGTGCACGTCGGAGAGCCAGTAAACGAACGGGAGCAAGCAACAGCGGAATGAGGTTGGGAGCAATTTCATCGACCTGAGCCCGGACCATGCGATCAACAGCTCCAAGTTCGTTGTGGTGCACCACTACCGCGGTTATGTGCGCTTGGCTCGGTAGTGCATCTCCGTGCTTCGGGGCTTGGCTTTGTTTGCTGTCAGCTTGTCAACAAAGCCAACTCCATTGACGTGTAATGTGATTTTGTACTGCATACGGAGCTCGAAGTCTCATCAGCCCGAACCCGTTAGCGTATGGACGAGGCTCCCCCTCCCCCGCAACTTAGGCAATGCAGTCTAGCTGCGGATCACTTCCAAGGTATGCAGCATCATCTTTCGTGGAGCAGACCACCCCGGTGGCCTTCGGCCTCAGTGACTCTGCTTCGCAGGTGCTGGAAGTCAACTTCACGGACCCGGCGAGGGCTGTGGATGTTTGATGGGGTGACGGAGGCTTCAAGACGGGACTTTCTTGGGGCTCCCTTTCGTACTCGAGTGACTCTAGGCCTGATGGGCTGAAGCACCTGCAGTGGTCATGGCATCGAAGCGGAGCCTGGCCGTGGAACTTAAGTGCCTGTCGAGGTGTCTTGAGAGATTCTTCACGACTCCTGCGTGTTCAACCTGGCCCAACACTTCACGTCTTCTCGTTAGTTGTCGTCAATCTCATTTGGGTGTCAGACGGAAGTCTGCTGTTGCAAACAAAGTCGGCAAAACAGTGACAGCTGCTCTCCAAATCAAGCTTCAAACAGCGAGGCCAGCGAGGCATGACCTGCGAACTCGCGCCCGTTAATGAGAACCTGCCACCGCGCGAGGACTTGGACTTGGATTTGGGCGAACTGGGAGGTGAGGTCACGTGGCTGCCCTCGCCCGACCACATGCAGGCATGGGCCAACAGTGAAGGAGAGCAGGTAAGAGCACAGCGAGAAGATCAAGGATTTTGCACGTCAGTCCCCAGGATGCTTCATCTGTGCAGGTGACCGGATACTATGTTTACTTTGCGGAGGCCGATGGTAGCATGAGATCACTGCTGGGCAATACGACGGAAGATGCGACTGGGCTGCACCGCTGGACTGCCCTCTTTTTGTAGAGCGTTGGCATCGCTTGGCTTAGGTGCACCAGATCGATCTTCCATCCGACCAGCCGACGGGCACTCTGTCCACCGTCCTGGTGCAATTCAGTTGCAGACAGCTCGTAGTCGTTGTTTCAGGGTCCGTCTCTCCAGCAAGTCTGAAGCTCATCAAGCCGGGATTCCACGCCATGTTATCAAGGATCACAAAGGCATCTTATGGAGGGAATCTGGCTGTAATGACTGACCAATATCTCAGCATTGCCTCGTGGAGCAAGGTATGCTTCCTCCTCTTTGGCAGAGCAGACCACACCCCTGGCGCTTGCATTTAACGCTGCCCGTCTGCAGATGGGGTTTGGCGAGCTCAGGGTCACGGTTTTGAGGCCATGCTGCCCTGTTGCCGCAGCGATGCTGGGGAGTGCATGAATCGATCTTCCGAGAAGTCAGGCATATTCACAGCCTGGAGGGTGTTTGTGTTCCGTCAAGGCTTGTTGGGATTCTTGCCTATTCGCCAGCGCGGCTTTGCCCTCGCAGGACACCGACTCGAGTGTGTCCTCGATCAGCTTTACCGACCGAGATCTCGACGCCGAAGAAATCGGAGGCCTGTGTCGGGCGGGGTGATCTTTCGAAGGGTTGTTGCAGGCTTTACATGGCCCTTGGTCAGCGATTCACGCGTTTATGGATGCTCCCTGTTGGTCCGGGTCACGGACATTGACAGACCAAACCCAGTAGCGTTAGCACAACGTTACAAAAGCTGCCCAAGATCTCTTGTTCCGCTGATGGAATTGTGCCATGCATTCCTCGTCCCATGTTCCTGTCGCTTCCACTGCACTATTGGACGCGACTGCAGGCACCATCAGCTGGACCGAGCCTGCCGATCCTGCATTGGTGGCACATTATGTTTCTTGGCAAATCTTGGCAAGCTGTTGCTCTGATTTGCTTGTCACACTTGCGTGAACTATTATCTCCATGAGATGTAGGATGCCGAAAGGTGCTGCAATGTAGGTTGAGGTCCAGAAGGGTACCAACATGCAGCTAGCTCCTTGATTGGCGCATAAGGCTTGTGGCTGTAATTGCAGAGTATCATGGTCCTGTGAGTGCAGCTTGAAACACTGAAGATTTCGGATCTGTTTTTGCAGATGTTGTGTTTCATGGACGGGTGATTGTCAAGTCAGCAAATCTGCTTTCGAGTCGAGCCCGCCGAGTCTAAAACACCACGGCCTCGTGTCGAAAACCAGGGAGACCCTGAGTCGAAAACATCTGCCGACACCCCCTCCGGGTTCAGGGTTTAGGGGTTTAGGTTTTAGGGTTTAGGGTTTAGGATTTAGGGCCTTTGTGTTGTTTTCTGACTCGCTAGCCCTTCTTTCCGACTCGCGCAGCCCTCGTTTCGACTCAGGCCTCTCCACTTTCTGACTCGGCCCCCTAGGTTTTCTGAATTGGTCTCTACCGTTTCGGACTCCTTTTTCTGACTGGGGCGTCACCCGACGGGCATTCAACATGAAGTACATAGCGGCCGTGATTCTGCAGTCGGCAAGGCCTTTTCCAAGCCCTCCGATTCTGCAAGGTCGTCTACATAGCCGAGGATCAGTTCGGCGGAAACCGATCACAGGCGCATCAGCCCTCACAGTCCACTCACGACCCCGGGTTGGAGTGTTTTGAGCTGGAGCGAATCGTGGGGATTGGTGGCGGGGTGTTCTCATATTTAGCCAAAAAGTCGCCACTGCCATGCCCAGCGCCCTGCAATGGAAGATCGCTAGACTCTGTGGTTGCATGCGCCAGAAAACTTTGCAGGCGCAGTTAGACTGTTAAGGGCTTCGCTGTGTTGAAAGCTGTCTCCTAAAGTATAAGACTCCTGCGTTCTCAAAGGCATCTGCTCATCTGCTGCCTAAGGATTCAATTGCGGCTTTAACTGACGGGTCTCTTAGTCTGAGGACTGGCTGTGTCGCATCCTCAACAGGTGGGCTCCGAAGTTCCATGGAACTCTTTTGACATCAGCCTGCTACCGGAGCAGCCCATCCGCGAGCCGGAGTCTTGTCAGCTCGTCGCCTTTTCCGGCGGCACCAGCTTAGCAGTGTTTACGGCCCTTCAAACTGAGTAAAAACCTCTTCTGCAGAGTCTTGTGGCATCGTTTGGGTGCGCCGGTTATGATCTGATGTTGTGTTTGAACAGCACGCATGCGAGGGAGGTGGGGTCTGAAAAGCCGTTGGACTGAAATTTACCGGTTCCAGTCTTACTAGCGCGAAAGAACCTAGCTGGAATCTAGAACCGAAAGGCCCGCTCATTGATGGTGCTCTGACTTTGACCAGCTATGACTGGGGCTTCGGATTCAGAAGTTTACTTTGGTTCCCAGGACGTTGCGGTGCGGTCCGAGTACTCACAGGTCCTCGCCGCTTGGCTGTTGACACTTTGCCAGAGAACCAGGACTGGACCCTCGACGTGCCTGCGAGCCCGAGCACCCAGGTCTACACCAAGTCGACACTTGCAGAGCAGTCGACCCCCATCAGTGTCTCGATTGCATCGTAGCATCGTCGGGTCAACCTGCCGCCATGGGACATTCTTGCATCCATAGCTTGCAATTCACACCACGCTTCTGCAGACTTCCACGGACAGGAATTTTCAGGCTTAGCTTACATGGACCAGCTGGAAACGGAGCTGCCACTTCTGTGGCCTAAAGTTTACAGAGCCTCAGGCCTCGTGCTTGTAGTGTGCGCTCTCGGCCGGGAGGCTTTGCCATCGTGGACGTGAATGCCTCTGTCAGTGGCGGAGCCTTCCAAGAGCAGGAGGGGTCTCATGAACGGAGCGGCACATCGGGTTGCGACTGAGCACCTTTCCACACGTGGCAAAGGACCTTGATGAGGCAGAGCTTGGCGGACCAATTACCTGGAAAGCACCGGCCGACCCTGGACTGTATCAATTGAAGGCTGCCGTTCGCCACAGTCGGGTTCTCCCACACTTTCATCAAAACCCGATTGCAGGCTGTTTGGATCTCCGTGTAGTTGTCTTCAAGTCGTGTTGCTGGACGAAGCCTTGCCGAGCATGAGGAAAGGCGGACACGTGACGCAACATTTCAACTGATGGCTTTCACGATCTTTCAGTTGAAACCAGAGCATACATGGTGAAAGATTGTGAAAGACAATGAGCATCTACGGAGTGCGAAGTGCTTCTCAAATGTGCTTGTGCTCAGGATCTGACACACGTCACCCATTATGATGTTTACTTCGCTGCTGGACTGATGGACGCATCAGACTTGTAGGGTCGTAGGGTATCCTTGCAGTTTTGTGGGCTATTTCTACTTGCAGATCAAAATGTGGCTCTTCTGCTGTTGCCACTGCGGGGATGGTGGTTGCAAAAGGTCTCATCGAAGCAAGACAGTAATTAGCCTGTTCGGTGTGGACACGTAAACTGCAGCCGTTTGGAAGCATTTCGAACTCAAGCTTTGCGCTGCAGCTTGCGAGTAATTAGAAGTTTCATGCAGTCGCATGCAGTCAAAATTGAAACTCAAGCGCCCAGACTCTGAGGTTGAATTCCCGGACGCTACGGGAACGAATCGCTCGCAGTTGGGAGATTCTGTCGAGGCATGTCCCCATGTGTCGTAGTTCTGAAATCCTCTTCCCCGCTGTTCGAAGGCGTTGAGGTTTCATGAGGACGGAAATGCTTCTCGGGTTTTAGTCGGGCCCGATGTTGGTGTCGACTTGGAAATGCCGCCGCCTGAGCGGTGCTGCAATTTGGGGGAGTTCCTTGAACCCTTCAGCCTGAAACTACCAACTGGACGCTTTGCATGCCTTTCGCTTGAGATAAAATATGATTTCAATACGGTGGTTGCTGACTCCTCATGGTTTGTGCCTGCACGTCAGCATCAAGTCGTTGGTGCTTGCTTCGCCCTGCTCCACCAGAATGGTTTTGTGCCATTCGCTCGCGGCAGGTGGGCACGAACATCATTCACGTTCCTGTAGACTTCCTTCAGGGCGCGTTTTCGCACATTCAGGTCTACACCCGCCCCCCTGCTGCAGTGCAGACTCGACATTGCACTTGCATAAGAAGTTCAAGTTTGTCAATTTGCAGCTCGGGTCTATTCGGGTCTCTTGATGCAACGTGGAATGAGTCCGGGTATTCTCAGATTGGCCGAAAGCTGAGGTTCTTCGCTCGTGGAGCAGTCTACACCGCATGTTTTCGTGCCCCGGCGGAGCCCTGCATGTGCAAGTCATGTGCAGTGAGAGTATTGCTTTTTCTATCTTTCTCTGCTTTCATGGAGTGCTTGAGTTGAGATCAGGTCATCAACAATACGAACGCAAGCGTGTCCAGCATCGAATTCTTGGATGACGATTTGGATGACAACGAGCTCGGTGGCAATGTGACGTGGTTGCTTCCGGATGACATGGCGCAGGCGACTCCGGCATCTGGCCGTTGCGCTCCTGTCCTGTTCTCGTTGGCCTCAACGCAATGCGACGAGTGTAACGGTTTAATGTAGCTAGTGCACGGAATGCCGATTGTACCTGCTCGCTTTGGTTTGTTCAGTCATCACTGTTGCTAAACTGGGCGACCTATCGAGTAGCCTGCGCTTTGGACCGTGGGAGGTGTCACACTTCGTTTCCTACCTTGCATCCGATGCCTTCGGTGGCTCGCGCTTCCAGTGACTTGCCGGGATACTGCAAGCTTCTTGAAGTTGCAAATGCGCCCCAGTCGACTGCCTGCGGATCCGTCTTCAATGTTGAAGTTGCGATTTTGTTTTGGGGGAGTCTCACTTTCGGACGCAAGGCACGTTCATCTCAAGAGCACAAGATATCTTGTGACTGGAGTTTCGTCTTCCGTCTTCAGTATTGCAGACACTGCAGAGGCGAGGCATGTAAGCGCACAGGATTGCCAATCAACCCTTCGACACAGAGGCCTTCCTGCAGCCAGTGCCTTGGCGGTTTCATGCCAGGGAGCTGTTAGACTCGGGCAGAGGGAATTTCTGTGTCCAGATGCCCGAAGACGTGTGCATTGCAGCCTCAAGCCGTTCGGCGAGTCAGGAGCAGCCCCTGCAGAACTACTCCCATGTACTTGTGTACACCAGGCACTGCAGAGCGGTGCCTTTCAGGATTTTATCGCGCATTGCTTTTTGAGTCTAGGGTTAGCGCTTTGGGCCTCGACGCCATACTGCATTTCTGTGCTGGCCTTCAATCCTGATACGTGTGGCAAAATGCGGACTCAGACCTCATGCAATTCCCTCCTCGATTTCGGGAGCTTTGGGGCCCTTCATGGTTTTGGGAAGCTTGGGACGTGGGTCTCGTCTTGATAAGAGACCACACTCGACAACCCAAAACCAAAAGCCGGTTAGACAGGAGTTGAGGGTCTTGTGCGGAATGCCTTAATCATGATCCAGCTCCTGTTGTGATAAGCTAGGTCGCCAGCCGATATCGCAAATATGTATACATTTCCTGCTCGGCTTTGTCATTCTTGTATCAAGAACAGAAATGATGTGATTGATTTGTGTCCACATGTCACAAGCCCAGCCTCTTGCACTTTTGCTCGCATACATGTGCGCAAAGGACTGTAGCACAGAACTCCCTAAATCCCCGCGATAACGAAGACGAGCTACGCCAGGTCGATCTTGGCGGAGCAGAGCACACCAGCAAGTCTGCCCATAAGTATCTAAGCTGCAGTTCCTTCTCGATTCTAGTCTTTTCGGTCTGCGACTGCGGATGCAGGGTAGGGCACCAACGAGCCGTTTCTTAGCAGCGGCCAATGTGGCAAAGTCGGCAGCGCTTTGCTCACCCTGGGAACCAGCTGAGCCCAAGGGCTTCAACCCTGAGAACAGGATAGAACAGACGATCATGAAGGGCTCTTTTGCACTTGAGGTTTTGGAATCCTGCACTTTGTTGTCATGTGTCACGTAATTTCGAAGGTAGCTGTCTCTGTCTTGGATGACTGTGACTGTGCAACGACAAAGAGATCGGGGCCGGGAGAGCTGTCTCAGATGACATGCTTGAGTGGGTGTGAATGCGAGGGTCAATGACTAGATTTGTTCAATCCGGGAATGCGTTTAGTGTTACAAGGTGACACATTCGCCACGGTGCGAAATGCCGACTTTTTGGATCAAGATCTGGACTACGATGACCTTGGGGGCACGCGCCTCTGCTGCATCTGCATCTGCACTGCAGTGTTCGCAAGATTTTTCTTCCCCGCCCACGTCCAGTGACTTGCAGTAGCTTGCAGTTCGGAAGTTTGGACAGCTCAGGATTCAGTGGAATCCGCCAGCAGCTGGGCTCATTAGACTGGTTGTAACATGTCCGCCTGCTTGTCAGCCCAAGGCCGACAATATCAGAACGACTGACTACGTTCTGTACCTGTCTGTTGGTGCTGATGGAACTGGCCGGCAGAAGGTGCCTCAATGAGAGGAACAACAGCAAGCAAGGTTTGCTTCGTTTACGCATAAGATAGACGAAGTTCACACATGAGGAAGAGCCTATTGCTGTTGCGAAATGAACAAGAAGTTGGCACCTGAGCGGCGGAGGTGGGACAAGAGCTCGTCGGGACGAACAAGCTCCTGCTTCTGCCGGACACTACGAGGGCAGCTTGGAATGCAAGACAAGCTGATTTCAGAATTGCAACTGGAGCGACAGAAGGACCATGCATGCAGTAATTGGAAGCCGCGTCTACCTACTCGCTTTTCATATCTCTTGCTGGGATGTCCTGGGAGTGCAGATGGGTTTGCAAATAGGAGCATGTCGGCGAAGGGCTGGATGAACTTAAACTTGATGTGCTCAGGGCCAAATTGGCTTCGTGACTGTGTTCACACGCTCTGTGCTCCTGGAGCAGACCACGCCAGTCCATGTCCCAGATCCTCAATGCTTCTTTCAAAGGACGACGCTTAAGGACTTGTCGGTAAATTTATAGACACATGTCGATGTTTATTTGCCTATCTATCTCTATCTTGTGTTTGCATTTCTTGTCTTGTTCTGTTCCTAGACAGGCATGGAAAGCTGGCATGTCTGCACTGATTGTTCAGCATCTTTGCGTTGATGAGCTGCCGCTTTGGGAGTTGCCTCGGTGTTCATTTAGCCCGACACGTGCGTTTTGATGTGCCGTCTTTCGGAGGCGGCAGTGGCAATAAGCGACACGATTGCCAGTGTGTCAGGAGTTGACGCTTGGTTAGATCTTAAGCGTTGCCAGAGGTTTGCCGCCCGAAGCAAGGTTTCCATGTTGAGGTGATTCGAAGTGTCGACACGGTGAATCGACGGTGAACACCATCCGTTTCTGACAGCTCTGCGCATTCAAGTCAAGGACTTTCTGGATTTGGACCTGGACGAGGACTTGTGGGTTCTTTGAGAACATTTGATCCAGGAGCTCTATGATCTCTTGTTGCCGTGCCAGCCTCACCCTTCGACTAGTACCCAAGTGTTGAGACTCTGAGATAGGTCGGGATCAACCGGAAAGCTAGCTGCTGTCTATCACGTTCATCTTGTCTCTGGAGATGCTCAGTTCAGATTGGCACCTTTCGTGATCGCTGGCGTGCATTCGCATCGTCCACAGGGTGAAGTTGGCGGAACCCTGACGTGGGATCGACCGCCTGATCGACAACAGGCACCAAATCCTGCAGTTTTAGTGTGGATCTTGATAGGTCTGACCTCATAGGACGATACTTTCTAGCCACTTACACTGCCATCACTGCCTTGGTGTGCTCCCGAAGGTGGTGTACTACAAGCTTTACTTCAGTGTTGCAGACCCCTTTGCTGCGGGCCAGCATGTGAATGGCACACAGGACCAGTGTCGTGTTCGCGTCAAGATGTCGTTTCTATTGGGCCGAGTCGTGTGAGTGCTGCTTCACGAGGACTGGCTCAAGATCCCCAATGGTTCCGTTGATGTCACCCTGGCCGAGTTGGACTTGGCCCCGGAAATCTGGCAGCACAGCAGAGTCGGACTGAAAGGGAGTGTGACATCGACCTAGGCCCTAGGCGAATCGATGTCCGCTGACTAAGCTTACTCGGCTCGAATGTATCAGCATCGGGACTCCATTGGGAGATTGGCAGGGTTTGCAGTGATAGCTTGATGCACTGGCAGCTTGCAAGAAGGCAAGGCACAAGTGTCTCTGAACGTGGCTGCTCTTGAAACCGCGTGTTTTTCCAGAACTGCAAGATACTTGGTGCAGGCCCTAAGTCGCTACGCGCCGCCGAAAGTCGCGATAATCCCGCGTCACCGTGCGGAAACGTATTGTGAAGCCATACAATCCACTACTGTGATACACCTTGTATGCTTGTTTGTACAGCGTCACCTTTCGGAAACGTATTTTCAAGCCATACAATCCGCTGCTGTGATCACATCTTGCATGCTTGTTTGTGCAGCGTCACCTTGTGATGCAACTGATGAATGTCTTGCGCGTGCGCTTGTGAATGGAGCGTCTCCATGGGGATTTGCTGGTTTTGATGTGTTATGATGGCACTGATGTGACTGATGTATGTCTAGCTGGCACGCTTGTGAAATCGAGCGTCTACATCGGGAATTGCCGGATGCCATGTGTGTTTGAGACATGGATGAAGCGTCCATTCTCCGCATATTCCCAAGGCTGTCGCAGCATTTCCATCGAATCGTATGGTTTTCCTCCTGCGGCGACACCATGTCATTTCGCACGTCACCTTCGTGATTGACTAATTGTTGTGATTTTTTGGCATGTGATGTGACTTTCGCCGAATCGCGCGTCACCATGCGGAAGCGCGGCCGTGATGCGACTTTCAACGGGGTGAGGCGACTTGGGGCCAGCGCCAAGGGCAACAATACTCGTAGCACTTCGCTGTGCCATTCGCCGGCTGAGGACTTCGCTCTTAGTGGTGAGAGCCATGTGCTAATCTACACGCAGTCTGCTCTGGCTGAGCCCTTTGGCAAGTGCGCAGAGGGCTGCTGCAGACATCGTGCATCCTGCACAGTTGCCAGCAAGTTTGTTTGAAAGGAACGGTGCCGCAGGAAAAGTTGACATAGGAGAACTCACAGATGATCCGAGTCAGTCAATTGCTGCATATGCCACTGCCGATTGTGTAGCTTGTTGCTTTTCGGACCTTCGCTCGCGTTCTGTTTGTGTATGGTGCTGAAACATGTTAAGCAAGTGTCACTGCACTCGACCTGAACTCTACCCGGCCCGGGCCCCTTCTACAAGAGCTCGCACTCCTGGAAGCCTGAGGCAAACTACACCGGTGGGCAACCCTCTGAACGATTCCATTGCAGTTGTTAGACTCTGGCTCAGCAAGAAGAACTTACATGAGTCCTGCCTTCGTGCCATGTGGTAGTTTCGATGCATGCATGCGGCATAGTTCGACCACTCGACCACCCTTCTTCTCAGTCGATCTGTTTTTGTTCTCTATCTCTCCCTACCAATTTCTCCGCTTGCCCCTCCTTCCCTCCCTCGCGTCTGACTCGACTCACCAGCAGCTGAGGAGTGAGAGTAATCGTCGCAATGGGTCTCGCGTCCTTACGTCATTACTCCGAGGAAACGTCTCCTTCACAGACCTTGACCTGGACGATGACGAGCTGGGGGGAAATGTGCCCCGGCCGGAAGGTTTGCTTGCTGTGTGTCTGGCGTTGCGCAGCAAGTCCAATCGATGGGTTTGCTCTCTCCTCGACTGACTACGAAAAACAGCAGCAGCAGCAGCAGCAGCAGCAGGGCAGCAGCAGCGGCAGCAGCAGCAGCAGCAGCTGCAAAGCAAGTTGGGCACCCTGCCTTTTCTAAATCTCGCTGCAGCACCCATCACCGTTGTCAAGACTGCAGATCGTTTTTGTTTGACCTCATAGCTGCATTCAGCATCCTGAACCTGAAGCACTGTGCGGATTCGACAGCATGCCACTTCTGAGCCATTGCTTGACAACCATGCCACGGCTTCCGGTAAGTAAGTGTACCATCCACGCGGTGCAGCTGTCGACTCGGTCAATCTCGGCCATCTTGGCCTTCACCCCAATGTAAATCTGGAAGAGTCTTTCCCCTTGCGTTTCCATCCGACTGGTCTTGAAGAGTTGCGCGAGACCGTCCTTGTCGATGACTTCATCTGTCAATACACCGACCATCTTGAGTCTTGAGTTTAAAAAATCTGTTGAGCCGCAGCATTTGACCACCAATCTCCGTATTTCGAAGACAATTGCAGGCCCATGGGCCCAGTGCCCTCATCGTCGCAAACTGAACAGACTTTGCTCTGCATCGGTCTGACAACCATCTTTGGAGTGACAAGGGTGGCCATGCAAAGAGATTCCTGTAACCCAATGCCGGCGCATTGGCGTAGCCTGTGGCTATGTGGGTCATGAGACACAGGAGCATGGATCCTGTTCAACGAATTCGGGAACATCATTGTACCGTTGTACCTTGACAACCAAAGAGATAGTAGCCTAAACTTCACTGAAGGCACGTGAACACTGAACCTGAAGTAGCAGGGCAAGTAATTACCTAGCCGGACCCACCCTGGAGACATTGACGTGCCATCACTTCCCCTCGGCCCCTGCGGGTTTTCAAGACAGCGCCTCCCCGACTCAGCCTTGCTTCTTCCAGGTGACGTGGCTGGACCCTCCACCGGAGCAGCGACCGGACCTCGTTGATTTCGTGGACGTTTACTTGTCAGAGGACGGGGACTCTCCAGTGCTGTCAAAGCATGGGATCGCCTTCGTTGTCGAAGCACCTCGCGTTTCATGGGCGTGTAGCATCGTAGGGTCGCTGCCGAGGCTGTGGTTTTCCGAATCATATGCGTGCTACGAGCACACACCACAGTCCTCCCCCAAGTTGTAAGTTCAAACAATAAGAGTCACGATGGTGCAAAGCTCTGTTGCATGTGTTGGTCGTCGTCAGGGCAGGGACGAAACAAGCATGCGCCGGTTGTGCAGCATCAGCACATATCAATCATTTTTCTCCGGATCGTGAGCATGCACACACAGAGATAGACAGCAACGAGCCAGGCAATGCGCACGTATTTCTTCTGCAGGACACCGAAGGCGCTGGCCGCTCTCAGATCCAAGTTGGGCAGGCGGGTTATTGGCCTCCAGCCCTGCGACTGCGCGAGGTGTATCGAAGACTTGACGTACAGCGTGGCAGAAGACGTATATAAACCTTCTTGAACGACGGACAAATGGAGTCATGCTGCAGCAGTTGGATGCCTCATGAATTCGACAGCCGGAAGTCTGGACTTCTGGACTCTATCGCCGTCGCCCCTTTAATGCACCCACAACTCCAGCATCTTCAGTCTTTCTGCAATCGCCCTGCTGATACAGGCCTCTGCAGACACCATTGAGCTGGCTGCTGAGACAGCTTTGAGGCTCCATGCTGGAGGGCTTCCATTCAGGACGGGGGCGTTGGGGATTTTGGAGATTTCGAGTATTGCTCGAAGGGTCTGCTCTGGAGCGCTGCTGCTAAACTTCGTGACCCAAGATTAGGTCACATGCGAGGAGCATGAGTACACCTTATGACAAGCTTGCCGCGAGTAGCAGCGACAAAGCTCGCTTTAGCAAGATCGACCACCGTGCCGCTGCTTGCAGTTTTCACCGTGGCGCATTGAGAATAAACAGATTTCCGTTCTGCTTGTGGATTAGTTTGTCAGAGTCGGATATACCCCAGGATTGAGGTGAACGCACAAGCAAAGTTAGCACGAGGGCTCTCGTCAGCGCCACATGCTGAAGAATGCAATGTCAGCGTGTGGGATGCTTGAGCTTGCTCGCGTCTTGAGCAGCTGAACTTGAGTGTTGGTTGGCACGTGTACGTCAGAATTTCCTGCAGAAGGGAACTCTCCAACACCCGAACCCGGGAATCTCAATCGTCTAATGAAATGGCATGAGTTGCCTTTCCGCACTCCCGTAGTCTTGTCCCGGAGAGGTCCTTTCGTCACATTCTGGTCTTCACCCGCTCCAGCCTCGCGGAGCAGTCCACGCCTGTGCCCTTCCCGCTCTTCGGATCAAGTTCTCCGTGAAAGGGCCAGCAAGATGGGCATCGGGCCGACTCTGCATGTGTCGGGCAGTTCAGTAGTTCCGACCAAGATGTGGACGGGTTCAGTCGAGCCTATGCAATGCAGCACCAATGCCAAGGATCAGTGACACAGGCCGCTATGTTGCGAGTCTTTCTTTCACCGATCAGGACATGTTCCAGCAAGTTCTCGAATCATTTGCCTGCATTTGGCTTCGCGGGATCACAGCTCATTGCTTCATGACGACATGGCAACTGGCAGCAGGATCAAGGCAAATCCCAAATCCAAGCTTTCAAGCAGCACAGTGTCGATGGACGAAGACTTCTTAGAAGCATGTGTCGTGGAGCGTTTCGAGATTGGAACGCAGGACTTGGACTGGGAGGAGTTGGGTGGCAATTTGAGCTGGCAGCAACCGGTTGTCGCTGGACAGCGAAGGCTTTGGATTGCCATCAGCTACAAGTGCACGTGCATGTGGGCTTTGCATGGCGGGCATGTTCTTCGATGCATGCAAGACTTCGCTATTGTAGACAGTTGCAGCCGAAGGAAGGTCTCGTGTTGTGTTGTTTTGTGCAACATCTACGGAGTTTCCGGACGGTCAATGCATCATGCTTCGCACATCCGAGGATGCGAGCCTGGTTGCACATTATGTCGCCTACCTGGCCACAACACCGGTTGGGGCAGACAGAGCACACGTAGCAGAGTTGGAGGCCGTCGTTGCTGTGGAGAGCTTGAAAGATCATGCACGAGCTGATGTAAATAGCTTGAAATATGCCGCAGATCCCTTCACTGTTGGGACGGTCTGCTGTTTCTCATTTGTTGATGTCGCGAGATCTCGCGAGGGTTTTCAGCGTTGCTACTCTGCCTTGGCTGCCACCTTCCGTTCCTCTGCGATGTTATGTCCTTCCGGTCTTTGGGCATCTGGAAGCTCCGGCTCTCTCTCTCTCTCTCTCTCTCCGGTTTCATCGACCGGGCTTTCTTCCCGACACCAGAGCAGAATTAGAGCAGAGAAGGTGCCTCACACCTGCGAATGGGAACGCATATGAAGGCATCTCTGCCAGGAGCATGCCGGGGCAGATTTAGGTACTGGGAAGACGCACTCATGCCAGTTTTGAGAGACGCTGGCAGGCAGGATCGACGGTAACCGCCATCAGCGAAGACACGGCTGTTTCTTGGAGAGATGTTGCCCTGGAGCCAGCCGAGCTCATCAGAATACCCTTGCAGTCTCTTCGCTTGCGAGACCGAAGGGGTCTAAACAGCCTATCCATGTTCGGTCTTCAGCGTATCTGCGATCGCGACGTGTTGACATCAACACTTGTGTCAAGTTTAGAATGCACACGCGGGACTCTGAACTCGTTCAGGTTTGTCGGGTTCGCCAGTTGGAGTTTCAAATCATAGAGGGCTTTCCTTAGGTTGAGAATTACACCCATCTGCTCCTCTACACCAAGTCCATACTGGTGGATGCCTGGCGAAAATGAAGAGGTCTGCTGAAGATTTCACACCGACAGTGGTTTTGGTTATCGATGGGTAGCTTCACGATCTTCGTGCAGCCCCCCCCAAGGATCCCCCAGGCCCGAAGGAATTGCCTTGAATCGATTTGACTTAGTCTGTGTATGGGTGGGTTTTATTGTGAGGATCATTTGGGTCGAATGTGCGCGCCGTATGCATCGAAACACCAAAGCTTCTAGAATCGATGGCCGTGCGGTGCCGAGCGCATGCAGTGTGGCGGAGAGTTTCAGGCTGGCAGATCATGAGCGGGATCTGTGAGGATACTAGCATATACTAGCATAGCTTGTCAGGGCCTCGCAGCCTGACGGCCGTGCGACTGGGTAACGGTTGAAAGCTGGATGCCACGAACCATTGTCAAATCGTGCATGTGCATGGCAGAACGAAAGCTGTCAGAATTCGTTCGAGAGTTTCTCAATGGGTGCTCACAACATGTGTCTGGCAGCGCATCAAAATTGCATTCGAGTCAAGTAATGTGTTGCCACGTATTGCAGATTATTCGCTATCGCTCAGAATCTCGACACCGAGCCTCAAGATTCAATTGCAACTGTCTCCGCCCGCTTGCCGGCTCGCCTATCCTGTGCAAGCCGGGCTATGCTTGTCCACTCTGAGGAGCAGACCACCCCAGTGGCTGTAAACATCAGCGACACTGTGGCGAGCGTGTCGTCAGTTGAATTCGTAGA
The DNA here is from genome assembly GCA_905221635.1 of Symbiodinium sp. CCMP2456. NCBI lineage: Eukaryota > Dinophyceae > Suessiales > Symbiodiniaceae > Symbiodinium > Symbiodinium sp. CCMP2456. The sequence continues at coordinate 59,688 of CAJNDV010033852.1, forward strand.
CCAGGCTCGTCTCCGATGGGACATGCAATGAAGTGGATTGAATTGGCAAGGTTGAGAATTTAGGATTTGCAAGGTTGAGTGCAGATGTGTTGCTTGGACTGGAACCGTGAAACTCACCACGAACTCAAAGTTTGTGGAAATCTGTGCCCTGTGCCAGCATACACAGTAAACACCCAACAACTATCGACCCTTGAGACCCCAAGACCATCCCATGAGTCCAGCATGCCGACTGCACTGTGATAATGAGTACCCTAAAACATGCACTGCACTGTGGCAGGAAAGGAGTCCCAACCTAAAATGTGCGCGGAAGCAAGATTCCCAGAGACACAAACACGCGTCGCAGCCAAACTATTCACAGTGGGGCGTCCGACTGTACGCCTACAATAGGACTGGACCATCACTAGGACTTAGGACATCCCGATCTCCCCTTCCACCGACATGCTCGGGTTTTCATGTTCGGGGTCGTGAGCCTGTGGAGGATCTGGATATTGATGACCTGGGTGGCGATGTCGCGTGGGCAGAGCCCGTCAGCGACATTGAATTTGTCCACTTCTACGATGTGTGCCTCACTCAGGAGATATCACGTCGAAGCCGGTACTCCCTCCTTTAAGCATTTTCGCCTTTCCTCAGGTATCTTGCCAACAGCAGTGCTGGTGCGTTCCGCTCGCAGCTGGGGCTTCCAATACCACAGGGCCTGGCACAGACGAGAGTGCCCGTGGATTTGACGAAGGACGGTAGGGTCGTAGAAGTGCTAGAGGAGTCGACGGTGCAGCTTCTAACATTGTTGAAGCACCTCTTTGAAAGCTGCATGTTGTGTTGAAGCTCCTCGCAGTAGCCAGGGGCTCTTCACCGACATCGTTGTCTACACTCGCTCCGTCCTTGTGGAGCAGACAACTCCGGTCGGGGTGGCAATCAGCGACACCTCATCCGACGTGCAGAATGCAACATGGCTGCGTCTGAGTGAAGCGACTGCTCGAAAGTCCTTGCAGCCTCGGAGCCCGTTAGAGCGAAGATCCCAGGTGACGTTCACAGATCTTGACCTCGATCTCGGGGACCTCGGGGGGCACGTCTACTGGGAGACGCCACTGGAGTCCTCCCAGGCACGAACGCACTGCCCTGCAATCCTTCAGAGTCAGAGTCAGAGCTTTGTCGTCACAACTGTTTGCGGCGATGTTCCTGGCCGGAAAATGTCTACAGGTGGCCGCTTATCGTGTGTACCTGGCGCTGCTCGCCAACATCATCTTTCACTCTTTCTCTGCAAGGACTCAGTTTCTGGAGTTAAGCGCGCCATTCACAGCGTTTCAGAGTTTCAGAGCCTGCAAGGTTTGAACCCTTTTGCTTTACTAGGTAGGCATTTGGGACATTTTATATTTTGCAATCTTAAGCCTTTTGGGGCTTAAGAAGTTCTTATTTGCGAATAATTTTCTGCGGCTTTTTGAGGGGCCAACCTAGTTTACAATGTGCAGTTGTCATTGTGTATGTCTGTTGCTTGAATACGCGACATTGCACGATGGCACGAACCGAATCCTCTTCCTTGGAAGCCCAGGTTCGATGAAACCGGCAGGTCACGGTCGCAAATCGGCACAGACGTCTTTGTAAACTCGCTTGGAGCCCAGAGCCAGGGCGGTTTTAACACTCGGAGTAGGCTCGGCGCAGCTCGGCCCCCAGGTCTCGCGCTGCCCTCTTACAACCAGATCACACAACTGGCTCGTACAGGCGTCTGTCTCAGAGGGACTCTCCGACTTCGCCTGTCAGCTTTGAATCAAGGGGATCGGCGTCCTTGCATCTTGCAGGTCGTTCGATCGCAAGCCTTGCCTTAAGCTACAGACGCGGTATCTTGCGTCTTTTCATAGGTTCAGCAGGCAGTAGCACGCAGAAGAAGGCATGCTTTCATCTTTGCAGACAAGGCAAATCACCGTGTACAGCAAGTCTGACCTTGCTGAGCAGACCACCCCAGTCGCGCATCAGCTGGACAGAATTCAGGCTTCCCTTGGTTTTGGGCCATAGTGATGTTGAGCTGGAGATGTGTAGGTCGGGTTTCTTGTAAATTTGGCGAGTTCAGTTGGCAGAGTTGGGCATCAGTGATCATCAGTGCAGCCCCAAACCGCCTGGTTGTCCTCGCGCGTGCATTCACTAGTTGTTCACGCATCTTGTCGCTTCTTCCACTTTCCCGATGTTTGCCGCCCAAGCCAAGGCATTCCAGTTGCAAGACACCGAGTCTGTTGTGACGGACACGAACTTCACAGACCTTGATCCCTGGCCACGTCCGCAAGGTCTGCGTCAGGAGGCATTTCGGTCGGTAATACCACAACAGGGTGGACCTTCACGGTGACTGCCTGGGGTGAGAGCTCAGTTGACTGCATCAGCAAAAATCGAGCCAAGTTTCTCTGGCACCGTGCGAGGGAGCTCGGCCAGAGCTGCAGGTTCTGTCTTTCTTATCTCGGATGCTGTACCCGACCCTGCCGAGGATCTGGATGGTGCGGAGCTCGGTGGTACCATCTTTTGGTCGCCTGCTGGAGACATGGACTTGGTGGTCGCCTACGACCTGCGACCAGAGCTGCACATGGGGGCTGCGCTTCAAAAGGGTACACTCGTACGCACTTGTGAGTGTAAATCTCGACCTGCATAGCTCCGCGGAGGCGAAAGAGAACATGAGAGAACACAGTTGCAGCAGTTCCACCCTAGCTGCCGCGGTCAATCACACCACACCCGACACATCTGACTTCCGGTGATGGTGAGCGCAAGGTACTTGAGCGAAAGCGCCTCTGGGGAGTCTCTGTCTCGCATCAATGCAACCCGGATACATTACGATGGTCGCTGACGCAGCTCTTCAGTCTGCCTTTCAGATTCGCTCTTTCTGCGCATCCTCCAAGCAGACTGAGTGAGTCGCAGAGGGGAGTAAGTCAGATCTTCCTGCAGTCACCATCCAGTCGGTCCATAGCACGGGTAGGTCGCCCCTACCGATCAGCAGCAGCAGCGGAGGATTTTGGTGTGCAGCTGTCGCCTGAACCAGCATCCCGCTGAGGAGTCCTTGCCTGTCGGCACTCACGATCTGTTTGTGCCTCCTGAACTCCCACTGGGAAGGAGCACACACATCGCACCTTGGTCATGGGAGTATGGTATGGGGAGCAGTGTTTGTCTAGCCTTGGCTGGTTTTGTCCAAAGCTATGCTGTGGTCACGAGCGAGGTGCAACTTAGAGTACTGAGTAAGAAAGGAGCTGGAGCCGTGCTATTCATGCCAACACCTTCATGGCTACAGTAGCTAAGACTAAACATAGCGACCAGTGTGATATTGTCCCCGTCAGCAGTACCTGCCGGGTCAGGGATAAACTCCGACCGATTCAAGGAGCAGTTTTCGAGCAGAGCTCATTTCCCGTTGTTGGATGCACGTCATAAAGCCGTTCTTGTCCTTCACTGATTGGTCCACTTCCCAAAGCTGACTCAGGTGATCTTTACTCGATCTTCCTTGGTTGAGCAAACCACGCCTGCCTTCATCAACATCAGTAGCATACCAGCACTTGAGTTCGCTTCTTTGAGTTTCTTGTTGGCCACGTAGTGTTGTAATGCGATGCAGGATAGCCTCAGATAGTTTGACGAGGTGATGCCGATTGGAACGTGCCAGAGGTGTGGTGGCCTCAGCCACACGCAGTCGAAGTCCATATCAAGCTTCCGACCAATGGTGTGAGGTCTTTCTTCGATATGGACCTAGTGGCTCGGCCTGCAAGTTTCGGTTCCAATGCTGGCGGGACACGAGCCTATGCCGGAACCCATGATGCCCCTCAAACCCCGTTATCCTCAAGAAATCGTCGGCATGCAAAAGGTATTGACAGGTCTCTCGATCCTCCCTTCCCTGTCAACCCTCTGTGCGCTGAGGACGGAGGTGACTTCGGGGGACAGGCCTGGTACTGGTCGGACAGCTTTGGGTTTGAAGCAGTGTGAATCGTTTTGCCTTTTTACTCGCAGATGGCCTCAACCCGTGGAAGTTCATAGTATCATGGAGCAACAGCATCCAAGCTTTCGAGAAGGTGAGCTGGTTGCCACCAGATGAAGTCGTGCTCGTGGCCCACTACTCTGTGCTTTGGCCAGAACGCCCTGCTCTATGTCGAGCCCCAATAAGTTTCGGGTTACTTGGATCAACGCCAATTGCATGGAGTTGCCAAGTACAGAGGTGGATGGTGGCAGGCCGGCACATGTCGAGAACCTTGCAGCGGGTTGTGCCTCAAAATCAAACCCCAGAACGGCTCCGCACGTTCGAGCCCAGTTTCGTGTTCGGCAGTCTCAGGTGGTCTGCAGTCGCTTCAAAGTCTTGCCACCTGCAGACATGCAGTGCAATCAGCCTCAAGAGACGTTGGCTTATCTTTCTGATTACTGGAATCTCACCAGGTCTACTTGGCTGCGAACACCTCTGGCGACCTCCGTTCCCAGATAGGCCTCTTGGCCTGGCCGAAGATTGATTCTTAAGGATGTTGCGGCCAAGTTTGGCTGTCCGGGACGTATATGTCGAAGCTAACTGAAGCTGTGCCGTTCTGCACTACCGTGCCCGACGACTTGTTCATTATCCTGCTCCCAACCTGAAAGTGCCTTATCGAAGGCCAGTAGGAGCTGCGCGGGAGGGGGTTGAAAGCTTGCAGAACCCATTGTTTCGATCTGAAAACTGTGGGAATCTTGGACTCTTGAGGTCAGGATGTCCCCAAGGGCACGAACTATGTGGACCTCCTGCCCGAGCAGCCACAAGGACCCCGGCGAGCTTCCATGGTACCATGAGCTGAGCGCCGACGTCTTCAACCCCAAACAGCCAAACATCCACAATGGAGGCATTCAGGCGTTCGTGATGCCGAGAGGACCCCACTCTCACATCGTTGTCTACACGAAGTCCACGCTGGTCGAGCAGACCACTCCGTCCTTCCTCGAACTCAATGACACCGCCTCTTCCGTTTCCGGGATTGTGCTCCTCGGCCTGAGATCCCCATGACAACTGGAAGGGTCCAAAACCTGAAGTAGGTCCTTTGATGTCCCTTGTAAAACTTTATTGGAACGTTAGTTTCACTCAATATCGCTTTTGTTGTCTCCCGTCACGCAGAACCCCCGCGCCCATCCCGGAACGCCCGAACCCGAACCCGGAAAATCCCGGAGCCGGAAACCCGGAACCGAAACCCAGAACCTGGGACTCAGCCGCCTTGCAAGAAAACGCTACAAACGAGATCCCGTAGTTCAAAGCGTAGCTCGATCCTTCTAATTCTAGTAGAGCAATCCACAAGATCACGACTCGCCGCTTTGAGTGAAGGTTCGTTGACCGAGATCTTGACGAAGAGGAGCCCAGTCTTGTGCACGGGGCGTGCTGGGATTTTCGGACGTGTTTTGGGCCGGTGCTAGCTCCCTCTCCCTCCCTCGCTCGCTCCACGATCCTCTAGCTGGCGCACACCGGGCAGTCACTAGTAGCCTCAATGTGCGGCCAGGTGCAGGAGGGAAAAGCGAGGGCCTGACAAGCCTGCAGAGGAGCTGGGAGGCGACATTACTTGGGTCAAGCCCATCGACTTCTCGCAAGTCACGCTCTACTCGGTGGCATGACATCAGACTGTGGGGCGAGGTATAAGATCTCACTGCAATTATGTAGAGGTTATGTAGATCCAGCACAACTCCAAGAGCGGCTGCAGACATGCCGGCTACGAGTTGCATGTTGAGATATTAGTGACGATGGGCTTGCTAAGTTTCCCTTGTGTCAGCCGACAGACAGCTCGGAGTCTTGCATGGTGGCCACGATTGTATTCTGAATATTTCGACTGATGACAGCTTCTCTTAGACTCCTTGCACCATGTGTTATCACCTCATGTGAAGACGAAACCAAGCTACGCACTTTGCTGCAGCCAAGGTTTATCTGTCAGCCACCTTCGATGCTGAAAACCGGTCAAGGGTCGCGGAGGCTCGAGACAGATTAATAAAGCCGTTGAAGCATTCGAGTAAAAGAAGCATTTGGAGCTGTAGGAGAAGAATTTTCCAAGCCAGATGTTTTGCTGCAGCAGTGCGGATTTGGTTTGGCAGACATTTCGATGTCCGAGACTATTGATCCTGCCTTGCTGGTTACGTAATTGCGGCTTGGGGCGTTTGGCTGTTTGACTGGAGGTGATTTTGGTCCGCTGCTAGTTTCTTTTCCGTTGTATCTTATCGTGGTTCTTGATTATTGCCTATCATGTAGCTTCGTCTTTCTGCTTGATGTTTCTTGGCGCTGTTGGCTTTGCTGGGCACCAAATACTCAACCAAATCTTGCACAAGAGATGTGATTTCACATCGAGTAAAGAACCGAAGCAGCGCGAATGCAAACGCGGCCACCGCTAGCTCCAGAATTCATTTCGCTGACCGAGCATCCCACACAAGACGAGAGACTACGAAGCTTACAGAATAACATCTGCACCAGGACCTCCCAATCGGTACAAACATAGCTCAGCTGCCGGCTGAGACGCCCATCCGACGCTGGGCAGAGTGTTCCACAAAATTTGGGTTTGACTATGATGTTCTCTGCCTGCGGCCAATGGTGGGGGTTGGGGGGGGCCCTGCTAAACATGTTCGCCGGTATGTTCCGGCAGCAAATTGCTAAATCATTTTGGTTTGCTGGGGGGCTCAGAGTTGCATAGCCCAAATTTTCACTCAGGTTGGTTCGAGTATGTCAACATTTATACCAAGTCGCCTGTGATTGAGCAGACGACCCCGGCGTCACTGCTGATCTCAGACACGAACGTGTGGCTTGGATGAGGTCTAGGGGTGCAACGCAGCAGCTGGGCGCTTGTCAGGTTTCGAGCTGTGCAGATTTTGCTTTGCAGCTCGCGACGGGCCAGGAAGCTTAGCGCTAGAACCTTGTATCGTATCCACAGCAAAAGGACCATCAGCCATCAGCCTTGTAATGCCTGCAAGAGCCAACAATAAGGCAGCTTGCCGATGTGGAGTTCCTGGACCAGGACTTGGATGAAGAGGAGCCCATCACGGGGATTTGTCCGAGGGCACGAGCTTTTCTCTTCGTGCCGTTTCACGACCTACTCGAGTTTGGAGTCTTGAATAACTTAGCCACCCGGCTGACTACGCGAAGCTCTCATAACATGGCACCTCCATGAACCTGGAGCAACTAGACCCCTTCTGATACCAGGAGCTGGGTGGCAATGTCACCTGGGCGGTCACACGCGACCTTGGGCTTATCTCCCACTTCACTGTGCGCTTCGGCCCTGAATGACCTCGCAGGGCTTGTTTGTTCGTCCGGTGTCATTGCAAGCAAGGCGGTGACAATGAGTCCACTTTCCCAACAGTCCAAAGCCGTTCCTGAAAGAAAGGTATTTCACCGAGAACGATACCTGGGAGACGGGGCGCAGCAGGGCCGGGCAGGCTCCGGTTCTTGGAAGGATGATCTCACACGATCTATCGGGTTGAGAAGCCACAGCGGAAGCTGGGACGTCACTAGAACTGACTACATGCTGGAAAGAAAGCAAAAGCTTGACGTCAAAGGCGTGAGACATCACATGAACGTTGTACTACGTCGTACCAAGATTGTCCTTGCAGATTGTTTCCTTCGGAACACTGACATTTAGACTGCCTCCGAATCTCCCTACGGCTGCGTTCCGATGTTTTGCAATTGCACGGCCAGGATGTCGCACCGGCGGAATTTGCTGAGCTGTTTGTCCCGCCAGACACCGAGCCGCCTTTGGAGACTTACAGCAGCCAGGCAGACAGTTTGAAGGGCTTCGACTGCCGTCCCCTAGACCTTGCCGTCGAAGATTCACGCAGGGTAGCCCGAAGTCCAAGCTTGCTTCTTGCATGCCTGGGCCAACCTCAAGGCACTCCCCCCACGTTTCCTCCCAACTGAGCGGACTTTCAATGGATGCTTGCATTTAAGACAGCTTCTTCATGTTGAATGCCGGGAGGCGGCACATCCGTGCCTTACTGTCTTGCCCTCGCATGCTTTCCAAACATGGTATTAGTTAGCCCTTGCCATGTCCGCTGGACTCTAGGAACTTCGGAGTTGTTTCTGGATGCATGGTTGCCAAGTCAATCTTGCTTTCCGGGGGGGTTCACGAAGCATCGAGGGGCACTGACGAACTTCTAGATCCTCCTGCCCTACGAGATTAGCATGCATATTTGGCTTGAACGCCTTCCCTATATCTTGTAGTTCTTGCTGCTGAGGCTGGGTTTCAGTTTTTCCAAGCTCCCTGATTGCCGAGCGGACCACACCCTTCGCGGCGCCAATCAACGACACCATCTCACCTGTAGCCGGGATGAACTGGATAGTTTCAGTTCGTGAAGTCGCGCAGCATTCACTACATGCAGGAATCCCGGCTTTCAAGCTCGTTCTGAAGAGTCCTAGCAGCCTATGCCGGCAACGACAGCTTCGGCACTTCTGCGTGCGAATGCTGCAGTCGTTTCGACTCTGTTTGTCAGAGTACTTAAGCTGCAACCCTCGAAGCCCATTCGAAGAATCTGACTGATTCTAAGCCGTCCAGGTGCTGAATGTTTCCTTCCTGGACCTGGATTTAGATTTGAGTGCTTCCTGGCAAAATACGCGTAAAGAGGACAGCCTCGGCTCGCGACATAGTGACGGCAGTCACTCATGACTAACGTTGAACTTTAAGTGCCTAGATTCGAAGCTAGAATCGTGAGAGCGAGAGACCGGAAGAGATGTTTGTTCTGCAGTCTTGGCAGCTTTGCAATGTGTCCGGATCGAAGCAACCGGGTCGGCAATTGTCGTCTACCTGCAGCTCTTCAGCACGGTAGTGATTTGAGAATTGCCACGAGGTGCTCGTATGCAACGACGTCCCTGGAAGTAGCGCCCAGAAGTGTTGCATTTCACTGGACACCCGTTATCGGCTACCATAAGAAAGAGTCAGGCTTGAAGTTCGGAGCAAGGGGCTTCACCAGGCCATCGGGGCAGACTAGCAGAAAGATCTCTTGTTGAACCATCGGTCCATGGAAAAGTTTGCTACTGCGGCCTTGGCCTTCCTAAGGATCTTGGGGGAAACATTTCCTGGGAGCCACCGCTGGAAGCCTCGCAGGCCATGAATACTCATATGCAGTCACATTGTGAACTGATTCGGGGAACCCAGTTTTGATCAGGTTCTTGTTGGAGATATTCGAGTTTCTGCAACCATCTGCAACCGTTACGAATATTACTGACACGTCTCTAAGTTCGCTGACAACAGGTCGCCGGGAACGGGTGCCTGCAAGAAAGCATAGGTCACCCACTACCTGGTATACCTGGCTGCGAATGCTTCCGGAGCCGGGCGATCCATGGTCGGCAAGGCACCTGCTGCGTGAAGTTCACCTCAATGGTGCGTTTCGGAGTCTCGCTGTGTCCAGTCTGCGTAGGTCCATCCTCCCCGCCTACACAACAGTTGTCATCTTTCGCTTTGTCTTGGGTTTCTTTGCTTGTTCATGGTGCTGGACTTCGCCTCTTTGTCTCAAGTCTCAAGTGTTAGAACACTGAAAGACTGTGTTTTCAGCGAAATCTGAAGCAATCATTCGTCGACAGAGTCAGGTACCATACGATTCGCTGTCGACACTGCTGGATGCAGAAACTCCACGGCTCGACCAAGACTACGTCGTCGTTTACACTCGATCCCTGGGCGCAAATCAAGGGTTTGTGATGGCTGCAAAGTCACATATACCAGCGAATTGCCGATTTTCCGCCGCCGCTTACGACTACCACGCCGAGGCTTCTACTGCTACTACTGCACCTGTTTCGACCACTAACGAGCTAGCAGCGCGACGATTTCTGGCATACCATTCTGCACTGCCCCACTGTCAATGCTTGCCACCGCTACTGCTGCGACAAGTCCGGCTGCGTCTAGTTTCTGCTGCTGCTGCTGCTGCTACTACTACTACTCCTACTCCTACTACTACTACTACTACTACTACTACTACTACTACGAATACTAACACTTCTAACACTGCTAACACTACTAACGTACTACACTGCTAACACCACTACTCCTACTGCGACTGCTACTGCTGCTTCTACTACTGCTGATGCTGCTTGCTGCTACTCGCCTATTCCGACTACTACTACTCCCACTCTGCGGCCATGGATATGCGAAAGCTATGGCCACGGCTACGGCAAGCTGTTTGCTTGGTGTTGGCATGAGTTTTGCGTGGACCTCGATCAACCTTGTCGGTCCTGGCACGTGATACAGACAAGTGCTAGTTGCAATGATCGAGGCAACGTGGGTCCTTGTCGTTCAGCATGGTGATAATGATGACAAAGCAACGGGCAGCGGTAGATTTGGCATGTTTTGCCTTGGTACCGATATAGATGGTGGTGGTGATAGTGCAAGTGTCAGTGGCGGTATTAGCAGAAGCAGTACCAGCATTATTGGCCGTAGCCGCAGTAGCTGTGGCCGCAGCCGTGCGGCAGCAGCAGCAGCAGTAACGAAGGTGCTCTGGGTCCCAGGTGCCACACCATCTGCCTTCTGCCCCTGAGGATCCTACTTGGTGGAGTCGACTACTCCGTCGCACTTCCCCATCTCGGACGCTTACTCCGTCGTTCAGGCAGGTGCGAAATCGCTTGAGTTGGACTGCGAGGTACTCGTGGTACTGTCGGCGAAGTCTATCGGCTAGCACAAACAATGCGGGTTTTATTTGCATCTAGTCTCTTCGATTTCAACTCCGTTGTCGCCGAAACTTGGCCAGAAGAGCTTGGCTAAGTATGAAAGCAGGCGTTGGTTTCGAAAGGTGGAGAACCAATAAAATCTCGAAAAGCCAAGAAGTCGAAAAGTTCTGGACTTTTCGGCGTTTCGTGTTCTCTTCCGCCTTCCGCACTTTTCGATCCTTTTCGGCGTTCTGACTTTTCGACTGTTCACGTTGTTCTGCACGGTTCGCACATGTTTGTGCTTTTCGTTGTTTTCGACTTTTCGACTTTACTGCGATGTTCACACGTTTCTGTGCTTTTCGTGTTTTGCTTGTTGACGGTTCAATTTTCTCCTTTTCGCGTTTCGCTGCGCTTTTCGTTGTTTTGAGGTGCTCATACAAAAGCTCCGGGCTAGGGGTAGGCTTCGCTCGTAGGGCTGGATACACCTGGGCTGTTGTTCCAGGCTTATGTGTGGCCGCAAAATCCTTGCAAGACCGGGGATAGGCAGCCAAGAGGATGGGCTGGACAGGGCTAGCTAGTGAAAAAAGGCGTAAATGCAGGTAGGCCTACAGGGCCAGGGCAGGGGTATGCCTGAGGCAGTAAGAGCTGCGAGTGCAGGAGTCGACGGTAGGTGTGCAGTGTGGGCAGCCCAATGCCAGCTGAGGCCATGCAGGCGCTTGTGCTCTAGGGTCCTTCTTTCTCGTCCACGCCTTGTTCCGGTAAAACGAGTAGCAGTCGGCAGTAGTCGTAGTGGACTATATCCAATCGTGGCAATAGTTTTCAGCAGAATCGAGCTTAATGGCAAACTTCGCTAAATCTCAAACCATTTCGGGTTCCTCCCAAGCCGCCTATAAGAGCCAAAACATAGGTATTTTGGCTGAGGTTTCGGTTTAGGCGAACTGGACAACATGGGCTTTTCCAACAAACACGAAAGTTGCTAATTAGAACATCTGGAATTGTGGTTTGCTGTTCGGGTCTTAGAAACCGCCCAGCTGCATGTCCAAAACAGGATGTGCTTTCTATCTTGTTTTTTAAAACACCCAAACGTAGCAGAAACACGCGCATTTTTCTATTGCACGCTTTTGGGATACTTCGGCTGATTTTCAACAGGCTTGGGAAATGCCGACTCAAAGTTCAGTGATTTAGGATCCTCAAAGCGCCAAACACGAATGGAGACCCAGAAAAGCAAAATTCAGCTAGTTTTGGGCATTTCGTCTGTCCGCCAGCACCAAAGAGTGAGCAAGACAGCATTTTCGAACTGTTCTTCGGATCTGAGAGGGTCTGAGGAGCCAATCAAGAACCCTGTGCGCACCAAATTCCAATGTTTGGGAGTGTTGAGAATTCTCGAAACCCTTGAAAGGAACATAAAGGAACAAAGCCATAGGCAGTTTTGTTTTTTTGGTTTGAGGAACCTTTAGCGGCAACTTTCAATTGTCAATGATTTTGAGCTTCTCATGGTTACAACAGTGCCGAGAAGTGCACAAAACAGGCATTTGGGCCTATTTTTGGAGTCTGGGAACCACCAACGGGCAAATCTTGTTGAGTTTGAAACCATGTCGGGTTTCATCCAAGCAGCCAACAAGAATCAAACCCATAGATGTTTATGGCCGGGCCAACCCCCCAGAGGCACTGTCTCAGTGATGTTTGACCAGACTTGTTGAGTTTTCGCCTTCTGCGGTGGTGATGGGTTTTGCACATGTTCGACAGTTTTCGATATTTCTTCTCTTTGACTGGTCGACTTTCGCTGTACATTTCAACTGTTTTTACCTTGCGACTTTCCGCGGTTTGCTGCGATTTCGGGTTCTGGCTGATTCTTGACTTTTCGTTTGTTGCTGCACTTTTCGACTTTTCGCTCTTTCTTGACTTTTCTACTTTCGCCTTTTCAGGTTTTCTGGTTTTCGCGTAAAATATGTATCCAACGCAACTTTTCGCTTTTCGGCTTTTCGCGTGCCGTTTGGCATTCTCCGCTTATCTGCGCGAACTGCCATTCGCAAACACCGACGGGGCCAGCATCTGTCTCCACCATGAACACTTGCTGGATGTGCCACTCCGCTTACAGCCTATCTGTGAGACCTTCGGGGCCCCTTCTCAGCTTGGGTGCCAGGTGAACTTCACTGACAAGGATCTAGACGACTCGCAGATTGGAGGTGTGGGAGTGTGGGATTGAAGCTTCATGGAGACAAACGGTTTGCATGATGGAAGGCCAGATCTGTCTAGCTCCATATCCATGCTGTTCCAATCCCGGAACCAAAACGGATTTGATATCGGAGAAGTTGAGCCAGGACTGCTGAAGGGAAGAGCTATACACAGCCTCTCATCCAGCTTTTGTTTCAGAATGCAACATAACATAGCCAACCCATGCCTCGAGACCAGGAGTTTTGATGATTAGCTTATGTTCTGTGTCACCCCCCTCTTATGCTTTCAGGGGGACACTATTTTCGTAGTTTCTCAGCTGGCCAAGTCCGTCAATCAGCACTCAGCAACATCGGCAAGCTCTTGATCGGTCTTGCAGCTTCAGACTGTCAGAAGGGAAAGCAAGAGCTGCGCAAGGCACACTTTCCTGGACCACTCCTGAGCCAGACTTCAACCCCTTGGTGTCGTTCTTCACTCTGCATCTTGCAGACGACGCGTTTCTCGGAGTACATAAACGTCAGAATTCCGCGGCCTTCAAACAGCACAGCGAGGATGTCGGCCTGAAGTCAACAAGCCGAGGTTCGGCTTCAACCGTTCGCAGATTGGGTCGACCATGCCTTGGGATCTTCAGGAGGCGACTATTGCAACCTGTAATTAGATGTTGGATGGGCTGATTTGACTATATAGCAGTATATCCGAAAGTGCAAGATACGCCAACATCTCCAGATGTCACCAACTTATTTGATCTTATTTGCATTCACGGGCGGTTGGACTGGAACGCCGAGTTTCCTGGCCAGTAGCAGTGAGGCTGTGCGATCCGATCTGTGTGGTAGTCCTGCCAGCTTTCCATCTCACTTCCCATACCCCGCCACTGGGCAAGGCAGCTCTGCCACCTGAACTCTACTATGACACGGCTACGCACTTCGTTGTGTTCACTGGCAGCACACTGGTGGAGCAGACGACGCCATCGGCGCTAGTGCCATGGCTGCGGCCCAAAGCCCCGGTGCGTTCAGCTGCACGGCCCGCCAGCCTCGTGACTATTCGTGACTCTAGATGCCAACTGACAGCGGTGCAGTTGATAGATGTTCAGAGTTCTTTTTCAGGATTTGGATTGGGCTTACGTTGCTGTCGGAGGTTCGCTATCATGGTGCCTCTAGATTCTGAAGTGATTCAGAGACCAAAAGTAGAGTAGTCGTCCTGCCAGCTCCGGCTGGTGTTGATGTTTACGGGAAAGTGAAAACATTTGTGCTGCAAGGCAATTTACGACACGGATGCCAGCGTCTCCAACATAACGTTTCAAGACAAGGACCTTGATAAGCTTCTGGATCTGCATTTTCGCATGGCTTGGAAGTACGGGGAACCGGCTGCCGGCTGCTAACGGTACCATTTCTGACAAGTCCTTTCCAACTCGGAGGTCCTACCGACCCTCTCGAAAGTTTTCGGCAAAAGCCTCACCTTAAGGCTTGGCACGTGTAGATGCAGAGACCTGCAGACCATACATCACTTTTCGGGCATTCCCGGACTTCAGTTGCGATATCCTCGAGACAGTTTCAGGCAGTGTTTAGGCTTATCTCGACATTCACTGAGGTCCGAGATGGGTGGCGACATCTTCTGGGATGCACCGGTGGATGCTGACCAGGCAGTTTGTGCGAGTTTTTTCTCAAGAAGCCTGGGGTTCTGTTGGTTTCTGGGTTTGCCGGCTCTAGAAGGCTCTCGCTTTAGGTCGCTGTGCTGCGAACGGTCAAGTTTGAGACACCAACCCCAGCCCATAGAAGCTCGATGCTGGAGGGATAGATGCGAACAGGTCACCTACTACGCCGTCTTTATACGTCCAGACCCACTGGGCCAGCGATCGCAGGCAATGTTCTTGCAAACGGTGGGCAAACTCATGCTTGAGACCGACCGAGAGAGCGAGTGGGCAGCATGTGCATATGTGTGTGTGAGAGAGAGAGAATTCTTTGTAGTAGCTGGTCGAGATAGGGCTGTTCGGCCTCGAAACCGCGAGTCAAAAACCGCGACCCTGAAGCCTTCTGTGCAGGTGGCAGGTTACGGTCCAGCTGGTCTTGTTCCTGCCGGGGTGGAGCAGCTGGGCTCTTGTTCCCGAGACACAATTCCGCGAGGTGGATATGAGTTTGTCAGGATGCTAACTGGAAGTATTGGAAGCAGTTTGAGACGAGATGATCAGCCGTTCATCGTTCGTCCGGGAAGGATAGGAAAGGTGCCCGAAGCCGTCAAGATTCATCAATCATGTTGCATCCCAGACAATTGTTGTACAGATTGCTCGACAGCCATGAGTGCCCCGTAAGCAAGGCAAGAGTTCATCAATGCTGACACCTCGATTGGTACGTTCCAGGTGGGGTTATCAAATCTTAGCCCTCTTTGCTTGAAGCTGAATGTCTTTAGGATCGCTTCTTCGCAGATGAAACAGAGGCTTCCCCAACATCTTGGTAGTAGGAATGCTATGACTACATGTCAGTCATCGTCCCAGCCCTAGCAGCCCTGACAGTTTTCGTCGTCGCTGTAGCAGACGTCGTCTGTCGTCTGGTTGACATCGTTGTTTGGAGGGGGTCATCGTACTACGACTACGTCCCTTGACAGGAAGTGGTTGTGTACACGCGCTCCAGCCTCGTGGAGCAATCAACAGCCGTGGCACTTCCGATTGTAGCTGCCCGGCTGATGGCATGGCATGCGATCTTCCGTTTGCGTGCAGTCATGTAGCTGTGAGACAGGCAAAGTTCGACAATACTGGCTTGCATTTTTCCGCTCCAATCAGATGCTGCATCGCGTGCTCCAGTTCCAACTTTTCATACCACACAGTTTCCGTGCCACAGTCTACGTCGTGTGGGAAGCTCTGCTGAGTAAGCCTTTTCTGGCTCAGGATGAATTCGCTACCGTGGGCAGCATCCACTTCATGGACAGTGACCAGGAACCCATGTCTCCAGCGTGAGGGCACTGCAGTCGATTTTTCAAACCTGACATTTCGGCTGCCTGTAGATGTCAGTTCGCGAGGACATCGACATGTTGGGCGGGGAGTTCTTCTGGGTTCCACCGAATGACACTTCAGAGGCATGGCAACGACCTCCAGATCTACTCATTCTGTCAATTGATTCCAAAGCTGTGTGGGTACATTTGGCGGTTGTTTTTCCTCGCCGAGCCAGCGCATTCAGAGCCAGCGCAACATGGAGGGTCGGCTGTAGGTGATTTTCAGCATCCACCGGACCTGAAGCTCACATTCGCGTTTGGGAGGTGGCATTCTATGTCGGCTACTTTGCGATTACCCCAGGCATGTTGGATTCAGGAAGCCGCAGGTTCGAGCACCTTGGCTATGCTTGTCTTTTTTTGTTTTTTTCACATGTTCGTGTTGCATAAAACCTGTCGAGTCAGGGAACTTGTCGGCAAGGGACGATACATAGCGGACGCATGCACAGAATAAAGACAACATCACTGCAGCGGAGAACCTAGCGTAGAGATGAATTAGCACACGGTGGCATCCTGACCTAGTTGCTTTTCGTAGGTCTTTCGCACAACACTGATGCGTGAAGACCTCGTGTGCTCTCCGTTTCCGGTACTTGCATCGGGCTTCAGAGTTGCTGAGATTTGCTGAGGTTCGAGATCCTTGGCCACCTCAACTCCTACGACTTGCCGTTCCAGACCCCACAGTCAGGACAGGTCAAGACTCTAGGAGTTTGAGTTCAAAGCGCGCGGCAATCCAATCGTTAGTCAGCAACAGAAGACCAAAGCAAGTCGTCACTGCACGTAACCATTGCAACTCTTGTTGATTAGAATTTGGGTACATACTGCGCAAAAGTTGAAGCTTCGAGATCCAAGTTTTCGAAGCCTGTCGCTCCAGGGTACAACTACTTCTCCATCTACACGAAGTCTTCACTCGCAGAGCAGACGACTCCCAACTCTGTCGAGACTGGATTGCAGAGGGCAGTTGCAAGGGAGTGCGTGCTCGAAGAACTGCATCACTCTGGTTCACACCTTCAAGCGCAATTTGCAGTCTCATTCCGGATCAGTATGGCTACTGCAGCACTGGATGTCTTGACCGTTACCGACTGCTTCGGCCTTGACAACGGGCATTTTAGCCGCCTCAATTCGTCTCATACTTAGCATCAATAGCGCTTTCTGAGGAAGTCATCGACTTTTGCCAGAATGTGCCTACTTTGGAGAATCAGTCTCTGCACCACGGCCGGATGGTGCAAGTGCAAGGGGGCGTGGCTTCTGCGAATCACCACATGCAACTTCTCACGACGGCCAAGCAACAAAGTCCCGACGAAAACTCTGCTGCCCCTGTCGGCATTGAGACGTGCGTTTTGGCTCCACTGATGCCATAGGAAAGCGTGCCTTTGGAGCTTGGCTCAAGCCTGCTGGGCCCAGTCATTGCACAGCTGTCTGCCACTGGCAGGTATGTGGAGGAAGGCGTCCACTTGCTGAACATCTATGATGCCACTTGCTTACGGCAGCCTTGTAGTCGAGATGCGTGAGACCTGCACTTTCAAGTACTGTAGTTGAGTCGCATAGGCTTCGCACGGCTTGCTGCAACAGGCATTAACAGGCGACCAAGCTCAGACTTGCACCGCTGTGCGTGACACACGTTTTGCTGGGCCGACGTTCATGCCACAGAGTTTACTGTACCTGACCAGCGTTCCGCCACCCGAAGCCGAGGTTCCGGAAGTCGTCATCACGAAGTTTACAGGAGTCAGCGAGGATACTTGGATTGACTGGGAATGTCGTCTCGGAAGCACCGGCTTCTCTTAATACCAAAGCAAGATGCTTATCTTGTGGCAGGGTTGCCGTTCAAGGGTCACAGCAGCATGTTCTGAAGGACGGACTGTCTCTGGAATTCGCACCTTTGCGGCGCGGCCCTGTCTACATGATCATCACGGACACCGTTGTCCCTTTCAGGCAATATGGTGTCTCTTTGATTTGCTGCTAAAATACAGCACCAAAAACAAAAACTCGCGGCGATATTTGTGCTGTCCCATTTGTGGGAGTGGGCCTCAATTGTCAAGATGCTGGGGCTTGGGGGCCACCTGTTCCGTTGAGGGCAACCCTCGGCATGGATGCTGCAGCGGGCACCGATTTTCGTAGACATTGAGGTTCAGACTGCAGCTGTGGGAAGTTTTTGCGGTTCGGTTCCAGCCTCACCATCACAAATGTTGTGCTTGCTTTTGTTGAACTAAGGCCGTGGCAGTGGGTGCCTTAGTGAGCCTTAGTGGCTGTGTACGATCCAGAGCTTTGTGGTGTTTCTTGACGACCCCCCAAGTATGTTTGCCGCTGCTTCTAACGAAGGAAGAGGCTTCAGTATTTGGTATAGATGGACATGAGTTACGCCCTCGAAAAGGAGCCTGTTGGAAGCATAATTTTACACTCAAACGTCTTACCCTCCCTGGATTGAAATCCAAACAGAGGCCGCTGCTACCGTATACGATTCATGAACATCGGAGACAGGAGAGTCAGAGAGCAATGACTCCGAGGGCATGACCAACACGGATGTGCAGTCGCTGGTCAATGCCCTAGGCACAACGTCCTTGCAAAGGGTTCGGCATGACTGCATATACGATTGGGGTTTGGGGAATTGAAACATTTCATGAACATGCGCAAACACCAGAGTGACTGTTGGCACCGTCCGGCCGGTTCAGAGCAAACTGGTTTGACGCAGGGCTGGAGGGATTTCAGCAACAGTTCTGGATGATAGAGAAGCGTTTTCATGAGCTCGCGCATGAGCTAAAAGGTCCCTGGTCCGCGTCCTAGCCAAAAAGACCATTGTCCTAGCCCTATCCCTTTACCCGAAGCCCGTAGAATTTGCTGGGGGCCAGGTGGGCCCAGTTGCCGCATCCCGGGAAATCTCATGGTGAGCTGCACAGCGCGGGGACTCAGAAGGTTTCAGATTCTCAGATGTTGCAGGCTTCATGGGTTGAGGTTATTCTGCCCATATTTTCCAGCACAGTGGACATTTGAAGAGGCCTTCTGCACGACAGTCGTGTGGGATGTCTGGGATGGTGGTGTATGTGTTCTACTCTTCCGGCTATTGGCGATAATTCAGCAGTACATGGCGGTACCATTGTCGATCGGCTAGCTTTGTTTGCCAGACCTTCTACACTTGCTCACGCAATTTGCAGCCACAGACGCTCTGCACATGCTTCGATTCGAATTTGGGGGTGGCTGCAGACTCAAGATCTTGGGTTTTGCGTCAACCAGTGCATGTGCCTAGCAGGAGGAAGGAGGCTATGAGGAAGGGACTTCCAGCAAAGGCTTTCAAGTCCCTGCCCTACGATGCCCGCGCAAACTCAGCTTGCAAGAATACCCCCCACTTCCGCGAATATGCCTCGCGCTCTTGCCCCAAAGTGCGCCGATCCGCCTCCACAATGCGTGAATCAAGTCTTTTTATTGAGTGCGAATGGGTTGTTGCCCCACTTTCGAGATTGCACAACCCGAGCGTCGAGCGCTTAAGTCAAAGAGGGACAGCAAGCATCCGGTGAACTTCTAGCTGTGGCTCAGAACATCACCTTCCAGCTCTCCGGGTGCTCGCTGAGCGTTGGGGGCAGTTCGGGCCCAAGACTCGAATCCTTAGGGGCCCCTGCGGGGTCAGTAGATGCTGATTTGAAGAGCCCCTGCAGCTTTCCAGTGCGCCTGTAGAGACTGTAGAGTCTAGAGTCTGTAGAGTCAGCGTCAAGCTCAGTCATTGAGACTTTGCAGGCTCTGAGACTGGTATAGACTGGTCACGATGTCACACCTTGCAATCGGAACGGGTACCAAGCTGCGGAGGCTTCAACTATCGCCTTTGGGTCCTCCAAGAGGCTGAGGAAACTGGCACTATTGGAGAGGCCAGGCCTGTTTTTGGTTTCGTTTCTTGAGTCGGCTGTCGGACGGGTGTGGAGTACAGGCGATTTTAAAGCTTGAGAAGCAAGCGGTAGAACATCTGGCATGGAGTCGGTTGGACGACAAGCTTAAGAGGGGCCCATGGCAGGCAGCCTACATTGATTTCATTGTGGCTTCCGTCGTCTTCGACCAAGGCGGCAGCTGCTGTCAAGCTTGTTTTTGGAAAGCAGAAGACAACCGGCTCGTGGCTCTCTAGGTTCGCTTGGTAGAGGGAGGGACTCTGCAATGCCCACCCCTTTCCATGTAAAACTGGCACTCTTCCTCTCTATGCATGGCGGATGGTGAGCATGTCACCAACAGCTGGACGGTATCTTTTCGCTCGTCTTCATGAAACCCTCATTTCGAAGTGCTGAGATCAAAATTCTTGGGTCGTGGCAGAGGCGAGGGACACTGGCCTGGGCAAGGTCTGCGAGTCTTATATGGACGAACACAGCCGAGCAAAATGCACAACCTATACCGACTGGGAACTCCTGGAAGCCAGCTGATGTTTCACTGCACCTGATACTCGTAGGTCATACTGGACCCCACACCTACAGGTGCAAGAAGAATTGAGCTCCAGGTCCCTTCATCTACTTTCGGAATGCTTCTTCCGTCGCCCTGCAGTATATCCCCAGCCACGAGGCCGTTCAGAGCCAACAATGCCTGCCAGCGTGGAAGAACTAGCGAAGTCCGTCTGTTCGTAATGCAGTATTCAGTAGCAGGGAGGAGGAGGACTACTACTGCCGCTACTACTACAGCTACTACTACTTCTCCTTGGGTACCGTATTTGGTGATCAATGTTTCTGGTGTTTGTCTGTGATTTCTTTGGTTTTGGTTGCGTTTTAGGGCTGAACGAAAGAAAGGCATGTTAGAAAGAAAAAAAGGAAGAACGAAAGAAAGACAGGAAGAAACACATGACTGAAGAACTAAAGAAAGAAAGAGGCAGGAGAAAGAAAGAAGGAAAGAAAGGAAGGACGGAAGGAAGGAAGGAAGGCGAGAGTAAGTAAGAAAGAACGACAGAAAGAAACAACACAAAGAACGAAACGAAATAACTTTAGAAAGAGCGAAGGACACACAGAACGAGGAAAGATGAGGAAAGAAAGAACAGAAGAGACAGAGAAGACAGACAGAAGGAAAGAAACAGGGAAAGAAAAGAAGCACAGAACGAACGACAGAACGAGCTAAATAGATAAAGCTGGGAAGAAATAAAGGATCAAGGACTGAAAGAGAACTGCCGAAAACATTAAAGAAGGAAACGAAGAACGAGAGAAAGAGAGACAGAGAGAGAGAGACAAGGAACGAAAAACAAAGAATGACATCAAGAAAGAACGAACGAAAGAAAGACTGGAAGGACAAACAAAGCGATTTCGACAGAAGGACAGAGGAGAAGCAAGGAACAAGCAAGTGGCAACGGTCAGAAGGGAAGAAGAGAGGAAAGAGAGCCTTTTGAATGCCATGCATGGCTTGCTTTCAAGAACATCGCGCCATCCAGAAGAATTGCGTCAATCACGTGACTCTAAGAGAAGTTTTCAAGCTTTCAGAAAATCGCAAAATGAGGTTAACAGAAAAACAAGCCAGATTCTCGGGACGAGGTACCGTTCAGAGGCCTGTAGAAGCCTGAAACCCGAAAAATCAACCCAAAGAACAATGACACAAAAAAGAGTTCCAAGCAGACGAGGAGGACAGGCAGGACAAGAGGGCCATGTTCCGCAAACCACAAGAATTGCAACAAAACCAGCAAACACACACACACACACAAACAAAGCAAAGAAATTTTCCAAATAAGCCTCGCCCCCTTCTTGCTCTCCTTCTGCTACTACTACTACTACTACTACTACTACTACTATTACGACTATTACGACTACCACTACTACTACTACTANNGTTGGTAGGGGGGGGCGCCTACTACTGCTCCTACTCCTACTCCTACACCTACTCCTACTACTCCTACTCCTCCTCCTACTACTACTGCTACTGCTACTGCTACTGCTCCTGCTCCTGCTCCTGCTCCTGCTACTGCTACTGCTACTGCTACTGCTACTGCTACTACTCCTCCTGCTGTTGCTCCTGCTGCTGCTGCTGCTGCTGCTGCTGCTGCTGCTGCTACGGGAGTGGTAGTTGTAGCAGATAGTAGGTTTGGGGAGTAGTATTGCGGGAAGGGAAGCGCTGCTTCTGGAAGTGTTTCCCCTTCTAGCGGACTTCTTCAGAGAGAGTTGCAAAGTGTGTTACGGGAGGTCTGAACTTGAGAGTATGCCGGCTGATGGCCGGCTGATAGCGGTTGCAGTCGGGGGGTTACATGGAACATGTGCTCCCAGACGTGTGGAAATTTGACGCTCTGGCACATGTAGACACTCGAAGCTCCCCATAGCCTCATGACCTCGAGGCCCTTGCAAGCAACTCAGCTGTCGGCAACAAAACCAGGCTGCAAGCTGGAGTGCCCCGATTGTTTGAAACGTCACCGTATTCATTCTCGTCTTGTCCCTGCCGCTCGCTACCCAAGTGCTGCCTTGTGTTGGCGAAGGGCTTCGAGTGGATGTATGCTGTCCCCACCGCTGGCGGATATGCTGATCAGGCGAAGCACTCAGTATGTGGTATGTGAAAGACCGGCGACAGCGCGACAGAATATACCTTTCACATCAGACCACGTGCAGTTGCGAAAAAGAGGCACCAGCTCCACACTTAAGTTGAAAACTTCGGTTCCGTTGCTGGTGCTGTTGTTCGTCGTCGTCATCGTTATTGTTGTTGCTGCTGTTGCTGTTGTTGTTGCTGGGGTGCCAGTGCTCGGGCCTTTGTTGCTGGTGTTGCTGGTGGTGACGAGGCCACGACCGGCTTGATCCCGGGAAGGTGTGCAAAGGACCTCTTCTCCGTTGGGCGTGACAGTGCGCTTAGATGTTTATTCCGTGCTGCTTGCACTTGTCGCGGGTGCCCATTCGCAAAGCCTACTCCAGACGTCCGGCTCACCCTCCAGTCTCAGTTTTTGCCCCTGTCCAGCGGAGTCGAAAAGGCTCACGAAGCCCGCCGGACACAGCCGGAACTCGGCAGACGTCCGCCAAGTTGCACACGTTGAATGCATGTGGACATCTCCAATTCTCTTGAGTCTGATTCTTCCTCTCTGTCTGTCTGTCTGTCTGTCTGTCTGTCTGTCTGTCTGTCTGTCTCTCTCTCTCTCTCTCTCGCTCTCAGCTTGTTGCATGTTACGAGAGTATAGTCAACTCTTGGTGTACAGCTCGCATGCCACCTACAAATCCACATCCAGCTTGTGACAATTCAAGACTGTGGAAAAGGTGCTTCTTGGCGATGACCGGATCATGTGGGTCCGGAGAGTGAAATCGATGTACCTGGCTTCTGAAGGCGGGGATGTGTAGAAGCTTTTGCTCTTCAGGAGGAGGAGATCTGGTAGTGCTTGCATTGTCGGATTTCGCAAGTGAAGTCGCACGGTCGGAACGTGTAAGCTCTGCGGAACAAAACCAGGGCCAAAAAGACACGTTTAGATGTAAAGGCACGCCCCGGCCATGGCGTCTGTGACTGCGCAGGTAGAAAGTGCCAAAACGCGCGAGTACCCATTCTCGGCGCCTTGGCTGACATGCTGCGACATGCTGCCTTGTAGCGAAACCCTTCTCGAATCATTCCATACCATTCCTATTCCATCGCCAGTCCCAGCGCTGTACCTTGTGCGCGTCGGGCCGGTAGGTTGAATGGTGGGTCCGATCGTGCTTTTCCAGGGCTCGGAGTCTCGAGTTCCAACTTTTCAGAAATAGACTTCGGATAAAGACTGAAAGCACACGTAAATACTGAGAGTAACTCTCAAACCCCGAACCGCCAGCAGGAAAAGAAGCAAAAATCTCTTTCCTCTATGACTGCGAGTTCACGCTTGGCCAGGAGATGTGTCGTTTCATGCTTCGAAGTTTATGGCCTTAGCCACAGTGGCAATGTGTCAACTGTCAACTGCTCCGCACGTCGGTACATGGAGCGTCGCAAGGTCATCGGGTTTTGTACTTGAAGTGCCTACGTAGGAACTACCTCCGGCATGTGCTTGCTCTTACGGCTTATGGGCCGGGCTGCAGCAACACGGGTCGACTGCGACCTCCGTGCCAGGAGTACCGAATCTTCATTCTCCTCGAAGATGGGTTCAACCGACACGATGGCACACTGAAAACCGTGGACTTCGTCTACCAGGGAGCAGCTTCGTCTCGGTGCTCACAAAGCCCCAACCATGGCCCCAGCATCTCAAGCCTATTCGGGGTGCAGGCTGCAGGCAGGAAAGCCATGACATGCTGCATACAAAGGCAGGGTATCAAGCTAGTGATCGGAGTATCTTAAAATGCCGTTAACGGTGATGTTACCCGGATGAATTGCAGACGAGCTTTCGAGCCACAGTCTTTCGTAGACCGTGAATATACTGCTCCCCCACATTGACCCGACGGCTCCGAAACCGAAGCTACAATCTGCAATCGCGAGTCCTGGGTTTAGGGTTTAGGGCGGAAGGACTTTTGCTGAGTTGGAGCGCATGAGCTTGATGTGATTTGATGTGGATCAGTTAGTGGAAAACAGTGGAGGGGAGGCAGGTGCAAGAAGGCTTCAAAAACACTTGGCTCATGAAGACAACTTCGACGAATCGTGTTGCAAGTCTTGTTTGGGTGCACTCACCAGCCTATCTTCGATTCCCGCCCTTACGTAACACTCCTGAAAAATCCAAGCCGCAGCCTTAGTGAAGGAAGTCACCTTTCCTGATGATGCCTCAGGGCTTGTTCCGCCAAGGAGATGACCGTGAACTCGGCCATTCCCTACTCACACCCGGTGCCCTCCGCCACGAGGAACGGTTTCGGACATTGTGGTCCGGGAGAATTTTCATTCATGTCAACTGCTTGAGATTTTCTGGATTGCTCCTGGTGCACTTAAGACTGGTGTTGGCTGCAGAGCTGGCTGCTGTTGTACGCGGCCGCGGGAGGTGGCAATCAACTCCTGGGTCCTTTCAGACGTAAACGTGAAAGTTTGCCGAGGCTGAAAGGTCAAGGCTTCGCACAGCCATTGCGGCTTACACTTCCACTGTTTCTGAAAATCAGACCCACTGTCCTAGCAGATTTTGGTTGCCGCACTCGTTGCGAGAATCCTTGGGTTTATTCAAGCCTGGGCCTGAGCACCAACGTATTCTGGCGTTAGCCCTCTCAAGGAAAAACTCTCTCAGCGGCATCCGTTTTGATCCTACCAGAGCCAGAGCTAAACAGGTAAGACTCCTTCCTATCTCCGTGCCACTGCACGGTCGGTGTGTTTTTCTGCTATGCTCTGTTGCATAGCGAATAAATCAATTTCCCTGCACTGGTAAATTGGCAAGAACACAAGCGAAAATAAGGCCCAGTAGCCTGTTCAGGTGGCGCTTGGTCCCTCTCAGTCTGGTTTCGACGGAGTGGAAGGTGCAAATGTCCGAGGTAAGTAGTGTCAACCAGACTGTAGGACACCAG
The DNA here is from genome assembly GCA_905221635.1 of Symbiodinium sp. CCMP2456. Classification (NCBI taxonomy): domain Eukaryota; class Dinophyceae; order Suessiales; family Symbiodiniaceae; genus Symbiodinium; species Symbiodinium sp. CCMP2456. Next base: position 84,744 of record CAJNDV010033852.1, read on the forward strand.
CCCTCAGTTGTAGAGCTTATAGACTTGTCTAGGCGGGGATTGCACTGGGGTGAGCGTGCGCTTTCACATTCGCCTTTTCCGCCTACACGGATCTGCAGTGCCGGGATTTGATTTGGGCACAGTCTCTCTGAGGGAGCTGATGGTTGAACGCTGTGACACTACACTGGAATCAGGAGTCATTCAAGTTACAGTCATTCGCTGTCAAAACCTTCTTGCCGTTTAACGTTTACAGAGTCGAAAAGGAGCATGGATGACAGTTCCATCCTTTATACTCCACCTGCGAATTCTCCGTATTCAGCTTTGGCTTCGAGTATACTCATCCGTGTCGGTCAGCACATGAGTGCAGAGTTGCGCAGGTCCAGCACTTGCGGATGTTCTCGGATGTGACGTGCAGGGGCCCCAGGCGAAGAGACGGTCGGAGCGCTTGTCTTGTTTGCCGGGGCGTCCCAAGCACAAACAGTACGATGTCGCTGAGTTGTCCTCTGTAGCTGAATCTCTTTGCACACCACAAGATCCTCACTTCCAAGGAGAGCAGCAGTAATTTCGATGCGAAGAAGACCGCAAGTAACAGTGAAAGTAACCTGGAAGCAGACGCGTCCTGAGGCTCACGCAGTGTGGCTGCATACCCCGCGCCTTACCGAGATCTGCTGCTCAGCACGTGGGACGAAGGCTGGACTCTGTTTGCTCCTGTGCGAGTTGGTGGAGACGTTGTGCTCCTTGGTCCCAGATCGCAAATGCATCGCAGTGCCCTCGCCGTGGAAACACGCTGCATGAGCAATGCCATCTTGAGACGCCTCAGCCCAAATATTGCGACTTGCAAGGCCAACCACTTCCGACAGGATTTCCGTTTTCAGACCCGGGCCCTTTGCCGCTGGAAAGCTTGTTTGAGGCCCGTCGGCTTGTTTGAGATTTCAGAGGCTCGCAGGGATCGCATTGGGAGTTTGGGTGGATTTCGGGTCTGGGACTTCTGGATACCCTAGCCGAAGCCTGTTCTGAGCCGGCCCGATTACTTGTCTCCGTCTGCAAGCATGCGGCTTCGGGCTTTGCCCCAAAACGTCGCTCCTGTTGCGAGATTAACAAGCAGAGCTTCTGCATAGTCTTGGTTTGTGCTATCGCACCCGTATGAGCTGAATGCAAGCCACAGAATACCCATGAATACCCAATTATCCAGAAACCCTAGGGTCATAAGAATCGACAGCTCGGTCAACGTCTAGTAACACGATCTGATTCTTGCAGTCTCAATCACGGTGCTTTTTGCAGGATTTATGTCACTTCTGTCTGTCTACACCCGTACAAGAAAACTCGTGCTGCAAGTGGCTTTTCCATCACCTCTTGATCAGCTCAATGGTAGTAGAGATAGAAAGAGCCGAATCTTCTGGATCAGAGGAGGTTTTTCGCAGTCTTCGAAACCTTTATACAGCAAACTACAAGACAAGCAAATGCGGCAAATGCACCAGCTCTGCAGTCTGTTGCATTGGCCAGACTAGCTGTAGTTCCATAAACTGTTCGTTTGCCTATCCGAAAGTGGAGGATGGGCTCGGTCCTGGATTCCTCTCGGGCCGTCCTTGTGGCCCTGGCGACTGCCACATTGGATTCAGCTCCCTGGCCAGCCCGTTTCACGGGTAGTGTTTCACGGCCTTTGTATGGCTTATCGCCTACGGTGCAGTTCAGGTTTAGGTCCTCCGCCACCTTGGTACACACAGTTTTCCACTCCAGCCAGTTCATGCACGTGTATCAGCAGGACGTACCCCGAACATCCAATACCTGTCTTGAAAGGTGAGGTGATCTCCGGCCGGGAATTTTATAGCGGAATTCCAGCACGAACGCTGAAAGCATGCAACCCGCCGCGTCATGCTTTCTCTCGTTTACTCTGGACTTTTCTGAAGGCTTTGGAAGTGGCCTGTCTGGGGCGAACGACGTGAACGTTGCCGTGAAGGCCTGCATGCCAGTGCAGCAGGTTCGAGCATCAAGAACCAGAGAACTTGGCAGCGTTCTCGGAAGACCTGGCTTCTCTGATTGCAAGTCTCAGTCGGGATTTCGACACCAATCTGGACGACTGTGGAGCCAGAGTGCTCGAAACAAGTTACCAAACCACCCACGTGTGGCCACACCCACGCCGAGACCACCACCACCGATCCACCCACCTGGATAGCCACGCTCGCCTGCAGAAGACGTTATTGCAAACATGTAGTTCCGGTGGTGTAAGTCTAGGTCATCTAGTTGGAGTGAGCGCCAGAAATCTCGAGTGAGCTCCGGGCCCATCCCGAGTAGGTCTACACCAGAAAGAACGACCGAAATGAAGACAGTCTTCTTTGGCTGTCCCGTTCCATCGTAGTTTGGATGTTCGACTTGAGGTGGGATGCGTTGAAGTGACGCAGTCTGACGCCAGCGGCGAGTTTGCGGAAAGCCTGGCGACTGAGCGAAAAATTAGAGCATATTAGGGCTATTGGGGTTGAAGGAGGTCAGCTAATTCACAGAACTTCGCACACGTGATGTTCTCGGTGTTAGCCATTTGTTTTTTCCTCTCCTTCCCGGGTTTCTCCTTTGCACAGAGCTGTGTCGGATCACACACTGTCATACACACCCCTGGCCTTGGCCATTGGGATGCGGAACAACCTTCGCAAAGCACGGTTTCCTTGTGCAGTGAGGGCCAGCACCAATCGAGGAGCTGCAGTACTACGACGGCTCACAATACATATCCTATCGCCAGGCCAGCTGTAGATCATCAGCGCATGTTGCAGTGCAAGATGCTCACAGTGCATTCCTTGCTGCCCTCGGCGTCCTAAATCTTACGAGTCTTCCGAGAATAGCACCACGAGTCCCAACCTGCCCAAGCCTGAGCGAATCTAGCTCATGCGTTTCCTGGCCTGTGTCTCTCTGTGATTCGAAGTTCCCCCGTTCACCTGCACAGGCTTTCAACCTCGCTGGGGGCATCTCCTTCGTACCGACATTCAATGGCACCGTCGGACTCCACGTGGACCCAAGATGAGGCGCAGCTCCAGCATTTTCTCTGCAACTACTACGTGGCCTTCCTGACGGAGTCTCGCAGGAGCAGATCGTGAAACGCAGCGCTGCCAGGACCAGGACAACAGGAAGAGTGGCCGCCGTCAAGCTCATCTCCCCGGCAACGTACGCAGCCACGAAGGCTCGTCTGCGGCTACACGATGCCCCCAATGTGGAGAGGAGAAAGTGTTGATGCTGGGCTCTGAGCTTTGCCGACTCCTGAGCGTCGAGGACGCTTTTCGAGACTCAGCGGCGAACTGGCATATGCGCCTCGAGGACTTTTGACAGTGACCCCGCTCCAGATGGTGAAGAAGCTCCTTTGTGGAGAGACCATGGCACATGTTTTCCAAACACAGACGCAGACATGCGTCTCTTAATTCACTCTACCTGTGTGTTTGCAAAGTGATGCTGCGTTTAAGGCTTTTTAAGCTGATCTTCTTCCTCTCAGCTCTTCGACAGAGGACTTTGAACAGCTGTCCGCGGGACGAAATGCAACGCAGATCAGCATGTTTGGCTGTAGCCGAGAGCCCCGAATGTTCGTCTTTCCAGCGCTCCGCTCAGTAAGATATACTACAACGAAGCATGTTGCCCCCTACAAGCTTCTCAGCCATTGCGCAGGTCGTTACCACGGGCATCGTCGGCCCCAATGTTAGCGACCTAGCCGTCGCAAAGATCGGCATGCGCTCAGAGGAAACACCATGAAACACCGAAGATTAGCCAGTCTCCAATGGGACATTGTTGGGCTCGCGGTTAAATCGAAACAAACAGGTTCACACAAACATTATGCAGCCACTTTACACAGCTATAGGCATTCGTACATAAAGTACCGGGCTACGTGTGCACTAAAGCGAGACGGTCTCCTTTTGACGTGGTGGTTTGAGCATCGCGAGGATATGCAAAGGTCGAAGCAAGATGCGAAA
>CAJNDV010033852.1:88678-107069 GCA_905221635.1 Symbiodinium sp. CCMP2456
CAAAGGCCACCCAACCGCAAGTACCAAACCAAGGAAGCAAAGCAGAAGAAACAAAGGATACAGTACCACCAAGTACTTACCACAGGCCAATGTATATCGCATGTAGTAAGACGGGCACCGTCCGAGGGCGGGCCGGGCGGGCAAAAAGAAGATTTCATGCATGCTGCGGCTGCATGAAAGAGCATGCCTGCTGAGCAAAGTGGCTGCTACGCAACAATCAGCAAGGATTCTGTTAAAGCGTGCATAAGCTTGGCAAACAGGGTTGAGTAAAACACAACAACCCACTAGGTGCTAATGCAAACAGCACTACTAATCACTAGTCACTACTATAGTTACTAGGGAGGAGGAGGGAGTGGAGTGTCGGATCTTAAGTCTTCCGTGGGCCTATAATAGACCACTTCTGCACCTGCAAGCTGAGTGGACGGACAGCATTGCATTACTGAGTGAAACTCTCGTGTACACCAAAATCTGCTAAGCCTGGGCTGCCACAGTGAAAGAAAACGTTCCCAGTATTGAACATGCTCAGACCCGATGCCCGATGCAGTTTAAACCTGCCTTCGCAACAGTGCCCGACTATGACCATGCGAAATACTTGTGGTGTTTGGACCAAGTACCCTCTGTGTTCGCATTTGCTCGGCATGCCCCTGCAGTATCCGGCAGTCTGATCTGGTGAGCTGTAGACTGTAGTGGGTTCGGATGCAGGTCTGTTCGGACTGGCGCTGGAGCTTGTGTGCAATTGGTGTAGCGCTGGGGCCGCTGGGTTTTCTCGCAGACCCGTGCTGGCGATTCGTGGGCCACGCCCCGGGCCCAAAGCATTGCTTGAAAGCTGGCACCGTCCGGGCCCGGGCACCTACACCGCAACGGAGGCCCTCGAAGCGGATCGGCTCCCGACGCGGCCCACGTGGCAGTCGTGCGCCTGGGCCCAGGTGGCCGAAGAGCGAAGCTCCGAACGCTGCTGCGGAAGCAAGGAGATGTGCTCCAGCAGCCCCTGCCTTCGTGCCAGGGCTCGTGCGCCCGGAGGTCATCTATGTTGAGACGCTTATGGCATCAGAGGATGTGTTTCTAGTAAACCGGGACTCGAACCTCGAGGAGGTCGCGCGTTGGATTCGAAACGGAGGTCACGCGCTCGTGGTCGATCACTGGCGTGATTTGGAAAGATGTCGGGCTGCTGTCCTCAAGCCACTCAAGAAAGCTGCTGCAAGCGCAAAGGAAGCGGAAAGACAGCGCACTCTGAAAAAGCAGCTATCGGATCGACTGCTGGGTCAGGTGGCTGAGGGGCGCATCGCTCTGCAAGGTGCTCCCCGTGCTGACTTCTTGAGGACATTGCAGCCAGAGCAATTTGTGCACTTGTAGTCAGAGCATGTTAACTTAAGGGTTTCATGTGCTGCGGCTTGGGACTAAAGGCATGGAGAAACATTTCGCACGGCCGAGGTACGGTGATCTCTTTTCAGACGGGCACCGGTTTGCGTTGCCGTCGGGCGTGCTGATGGGGCTGGCCAATGCCTGGCAGTATTTCGAAGGAGGTGTGCGATTCCCTTTCCTTGCGCCGCCGGTGCTTGCTGGACCAGTGCGGCCCTTCTATGGCGTTTACGCCTACCCCCATCCTGTGACACACTTCGACATGCTGATCGAGTGGCTACGGAACTCCAGCGACAGCCGCACTTTACAAAGTGCTTTAGATGTCGGTACAGGCTGTGGCGTGGTGGCTTTGATGCTCCGACAAATCGCTGGCATTCCAGATGTCGTTGCCACTGACGTGAGTCCCAATGCCGTGTATGGCGCACGGGAAGAACTGAAGCGCCAGGGCCTTGATGATGTCGAGGTTCTGTGTTCGGATCTTTTCACAGGCATGGATCGCAAGTTTGACCTAGTGGTGTTTAACCCACCTTGGCTACCGCTGCCCCAGGCTACTGCAAACGAGCCTCCCAGGACTGTTCTGGACTTAGGCAATTTTTATTCCCCGGACCTTTTCCGGCGCTTCTTCGACGGCTTACCCAGAGTGCTCAATTCCGACGGTCGGGCCGTGCTTCTTTTCTCCAATCACGCAGAAATCCGGGGCTATGTGGACCAGCACCCCTTCAAGGCAGTGATGGATTGTGGCGATCTCCGAGTTGAGAAGGTTCTCTCGCGAGACTTCGACGTCGAAGGGAGGCGGAGGCGAACAGGACGGCCGCAGGTGAAGCCCAGCCTGGAACCGGCTGCAGAGCTTTGGGAGTTGCGGCTAAAAGGTAATTAAGTAAGGGAGGGCTCAGCTACACGCAGGGGATGCAGGCAACGATCAAATCTACCGACCCAGTATGGCAACAATTGTATTGACATCCTTAAGCAACCCATGGAAAAGTCTGCGCACTGTTGAGTACGTCAAGCGCTTCAGGCACTTTGTCCAACATCTATTTTAGCTGCCAAGGGGTGCAGCAGCTTTGAAATACGCTGACAGCTGATAGCAGACGAAGACATCAGGGGGCACATCCGGCCGAATAGAATTGTCTCGCGCCCCATCGCCCAGGCATTCGTCGTTTCGGAGCCGCTGCAAGTGCCCGTTCTGCCGGGCCACGTGCCGCTGTTCTCAGCCAAGGCATCTCTTCCTTTGCCATTGCCTTTCTTGTCGTCTTTCGTCCTTTTCGGAGGACCACCAGAAGCAGATGGCCACGGCGGTGCTCAGCATCGGCCGCCTCTTCTCTGCCGAGGCGCAGGCCTGGCCCGCACAGAACCGGCGGCCCTCCGCGAAATCTTCACGACTTAGGGCTCGAAGCCATTGCTGTTCTCGATGCGGCAGTCCAGCGGTGCTGAGTACTTGACTATATAATGGACTACCCTCCAGCCAGGACCACGAATTTGTGAGCCAATCGTCAGGCTTTGATGGCCCGCAGCCTCGTTCAGCGGATCGTTTCACACCTGCGTCAGCCTCCAGGCCATGGCCGAGAGCTGCAGAGTCACAGAATCATTCCGTGAAGATCTGATTCTTTGGTTCCGTGTGATTGGCCCAAATCCGAAAAACTCAATCTGTCCATGTGATGGCTTGCGGAGGTGTCAGCTTATGGTGTGTTTGTGAACACAACCTCGCTTGTCTTCTGAACGTATGTTCCCACATGTTTTGGCAAGGTGCGGATGTCGACGCACAGCAAGCCTGGGATGCCCTGGATGCCCTGAAGCAGCTTGGACCATGCTATCCCTGAGCCCTCAATCAAGCAATGGTCCAAGCTACTTTTGCCGAGGCCCTCAAGGGGCTGGTCTGCGGCAGCTGGTGTTCCTCAGGCTTCTGGTCCGCATTGATCTTCTTAAACGTTCTTGTACACCACTTCGAGTCAAATCTAGTGCAGAGGGAGTGCGGGCTTGGAAGAGCTCTCGTGCTGCTCAATACTATTGTCACTACTTCAACACAACAATGACGACTACTCCTGTGGCTGCTACTACTGCTGCTGCTGCTGCTACGAAGCTACTTCTCCCTATTACGTACTGCTGCTGCTACTGCCACTTGTACTGTTCCTGCTACTGATTCTACTACGACAACGACGACGGGCTGGTAATCACTTCTTCGGATGAGGCTAAGCTCAATATTCCAGTATTGTCGGCAGTGATGCTGTTCCAGATCGTGTGCAGAACTGTCCTTGCTGTCACTGTAGGGACTCGCATGGATCGATTCAGATGGAAGGCCGATACCTGCAGGCCCTGAATCCAACTGCAGTTCAGGCTAGAAGCCAGTCGTAGCCTGCGTGCCCAGAGTGCAACGTAGAACCACGGACTAGATCGTATGCCAGATCGACAGATATGCGCATACTCGAACAGTTCGGAAAAGACTTGAATGGCATCGGTTCGATGTCGCCTTGGGTGTGCTGTCTGAGGCCTTCGCCTCGGTGGACAGTCAGGGACGGACCCTCGCCAGTGACATCCAGTGATGATTTGTTCTTGGTTCTCAATGATGCTGTTCAGGCTGCCACGACAAGTGCGTCTGTGTCTTCTAATTAATCTAATTTTCCGCATTTGCCCGTACTCGCCCCCACGGCTAGAGCGCAAGCAATCGCGTTGGCCGGCGGTTACATCGTCGTTTTCGCAATGCTGCGTTTGTTCTACGAACCCCCCCCCCCCCAACCCTGACCCCGGAACTCGCCCCAAAACACCTTGAGAGGGACGGGATGGGGCTGATCCATGCTATGTTGCCTTCGATAGAATTTGATCCCCAAGCCATGCCTGAATACCAGACCCTGACGGATTTCTGAGGGATGGCCAGTTGGTTTGACACTCTCTCCGCTCAATCCATTCTGGTTGTTGAGAGACCTCTTGACCAGCTTGCATGCCCTTCAGGCCCGTCACAGAGAGTGCACGACACGTCGCTCTGTATGCTCTGTCAGCTCTAGGCGGAAAAGATGCGTGGAACAAGTACCAACTCCACTTGATAAGGACAGCCCTTCGCCTCGCCGTCGAGGGCGGCCATCTGAATTGCGTGCAACCCCTCATTGAGGCTTCCGAAGGGGCACCCAATCTTCTTGAGAGTCTCCGGCACATCAGTCGACTCACCACTATGCTGAAAATCTGCCTGTGGTTTGCAGAAGAGGTCAAGCAGGGGAAGGAAGCTGCCAGCATGCGAGTCCGCCGACATGCCTCGACCCGACACCTTCAGCCTTATCTGTGCGATTCCCCACTTAGGAGATCCCATGATTCACTGTCGCTTCTCAGCCGCGTTCCAGCCCTTGAATCACAAGTCCGGACATTTTTCAAGTCCGCGAGCTACGCATTCTTGCTGTGACTGCCGTGATTGGAGTCAGTTGCCTCTTTGCAGCACACCTGTGCTGCTCGCTCGTGGTTTGCAGATTTGAAACTAGTACAAAAAACCACAGCTGCTTTTTTGTGCCACATGGAGCCACTCAGTGAGAGGTCCCTGCACGTAGAACCGGAGGTGCTTCAAGCAAGCTCTACCTTAGCGGCTTATATTTCTGTCAATTCCCTGCAGGCATGCTGCAGTCTTCGTTCTGTGACCGAGGACTATGCAGATTGCACACTGAATGTCTTGCATGAACAGCGCAGTGTTCTTGCGAGTTTCTCCTTGTGGGGCACGGTGGTTCAGTACCAAGAGTATTGTGGGACTGTCACTGGGGATCAGGGGCTTGAAAGCGCATGGGACCATGAATTTGTGGACACGCTACTAGTACAAAATGGGCAGAAGCGGGTCAAGATTCCCAAGATGGCCTTGAAGAGACGGCACGAGGGCAGCATGCAGCAGAGCACCAAGAAGGCGAGGTTCTCGAACACTCGCGAGTGCTTTTAGATGAGCATGTTGCTTCCACAGGCGACGTGCGGAGCCCTAGTCCAACAGATGACCATTCTTATTCTTTAGTTGACTTTTCAAGAGGCGGGCCCTGACCAATCTATAACCAAGGAGCTCTTCGTCGTCTTCTCACCAGATCGTAGCTTTAATCCAAGGCATTGAAGCAGAACATCTCTAGCGATCTCTTTTTTTGCGGCGATCTGACCGGCGGCAGTTATGCAGAAAGTTTGACTGGCAAGACTTGAAGAGTGCAGTCATGCGGGCCTTGTCCCGGCGTCGAGGTAGAAATGTGGAAATAGGACGAACCAACGGCCGTTGTAAAGAGAAGTCAGTTGACAAAACACATGCCAGCTAGCAGTTGGCTTCGGGCATCGTTTCAGTTTGTCGTGTCATGCTCGGTTTTGACCGAGCCTAACTTTACATCCGGATTGCCAACCGTAGCAAGTAGATTCTTGTATTTTTCGATATCCAAAAAGTCCTTCAAGTTCCTGGTGCCTCTTCTGTGAATCGATCCACATCAGTTTTCTCAGTCGAAGGCCTGCAACAATATGGCAGAACAGGAGTGTTTCGAAGGCGAACACAATCCAGGCCAGGAAGCACCAGTTTTTGTCAATGTCCCTCGCCACGTTTGACTGCTTGGGTCTTTACTGGAGGGCCAACCGGTTGCACATTCATCTTGATTTTACTCGCACGCTACGAAGCCCGAATTGGGCACACCCGGAAGTTCACAAAATCACCACACTGCAAAGGGGCGCTTTTCTGGCCTGTGCTGATCGTCACAGCACAATCAAAGCAGCATTTGCACCGCTTCAGCATCCTTTGGGGACGATCATCCTTCTCAACTTCTCAATGCTCTTGAACTCATTGCCAGGACCTGCGGTCACCCCTGACTGCGGCAATCGAGCACTGCTGCGGCCAGGCGTGGATTCGCCCAGAGACGACACATTGCTCTGGCTTGTTGTGAAAGGTTAGCGATTTCAGGGGAAGCGGGGATCATTTCCTGTTTAGAAGAGTCTCGCAGATCCCCCACAGCGCGCCGATGTTTGCAGGAGCTTCTGCGTCTGGACAGCAACATGTTGGGCCTCAACAAAGACCAGCTGCGACTTGCAGGCCTCCGGGCCTCCGGAACGGAAGTGGGGCCCAAATGTTGAGGTTTCTCACACTTGAAGCTTAGCGGTCCCTGAAGAACAAAGAAGGATGCCTAGAGCTGTGCCCGGATTTCCCTTGACCGAAGTGGCAGTCTCATCCGGAGCTGCTGTGCCAGCGATCCCGAGCAGTGCAAGGAAACCCCGACGATGCACGAAGAGCTCCGAGCATGCAGACCATATATCATGTCCAAGAGCTTGGTCAACAAAGGGGCACCACGTGGACACGGGGAGCCAAGAGACTGCCAAGAGGGGGTCCGCAAGCCTGAGCGTCGCAAGCAGTGAGAAAGTGCACTGGATCACAACAGCTCCGGACTGTCTCCTTACAGGATGTGCAACATGTGACATGTGGGATAACGGTGCGAAGAGGACTGGCGATGCGATGCATGTGCGTACTCGGACAAATTTCAGAAGATCAGTCTGCACCAAATTATAAACCCGCTGAAGCAGCGTGGTAGATGTTGGTTTTCGACCCTGCAGAGCCTTCACTGCCACTCACAGAAAGCCGGAGCGGAGATGCACAGATACTGTAGAGCCATGGTGACGGATGATGCAGGCTCGAAGCTGGCTCAAAGCCCCCTGACACAGGACAGCTTTGCAAGATCGTGAGTGCCAAATCTGTTGGACAGCTTGATGCCGCGGGCTCAGGGAAGGGAGGTCCTTTGGCCTCGGAGGGTCGCCTTTTATGCACCTAGCGGAACCAGCATCATGTCACGCCTAGCTAAACCGGACTGTGATCGGTCCAAGTCTCCACAGCAGAACGGAGCATGAAGCTGATCCTCAGCTCGTCGAGCGATTTCAACCTGTCATGCAAGGACATTGCATCGCAGCTTTCGAGTCACTTCGGAGTACGAGGCACAGAGAACTGCAACGCTTGATGCGGTGCGTATCGGGTGTAATATCAGTGTAATTATTCAAATCCCTTTCAGGAGGCGTGCTGACCGCACTGCAGCTTCCTGATCATTCCGAATGTTCTTGCGGGCTGGCATGTTGGGTGTGTCTTTCTCGTCCTGGACATTGCCGGTAAAGGTCCTCCTAGGTGATACATTTTGTGGCTGTTATCCGAATGTAGTCTCATGGTTCGGGCACTTCCAGCATGTGCATGTCAGCTTGGTCTGGGGCACTCTTGGGCATCACATCGTCAAGGTCTCGTGCAATCGAACGCAAAGACACGGGGTGGTGTTCAACCTTAAACATCCAAAGTTAAGGCAAGAACCGTTGCTGTCCATCGGAAGACCAGGGTTGCTGACCGTGCACGTTGGGCATGTCTTGAATTGCGCATAAACGTAGTCAGAAGGGAGTCTTGCAGCTGAAGCCCGGCCAGACATGGGCTTGAGGTTTGCAGCCTGCCGCCATACCTCTCATCGTTAGCACCGTCGCACAAGCTTTCCACAGCTTCGGGTTTCAGAGGGCTAGAAGGGCTTCGAGGTGTTACCTCGTGCATGTCGACCGGCCATTTCATTGCAAAGTTTACGGTTTCAATTTAAGCTCTAAGGTTACTAGGCTTGACCTTGCACGAAACCCGGTGTTCAGCATGAGCGACCGTTTATCCACGGCATTCACGACATGGAAAGCTGCATGAATGCGAAAGGCAGCGTGAAGTACACCAACGGGACAAACCAACAGACGAGCAAAATCTTGAGGGTTACAAGCTCGGCATTCGATCGCCGTTTTCGGAACTCTTGACAGCAACGATGGCACATCCGAGGGTGCACTGAATGACAAGCAGGTCCATGCAGGGAGTGGGGTGGCGGCCCAAAACGCGGACAGTCGGGCGTTTCGAGTTCGAGAGGTTTCTATATGGTTTCTATGCTATGAAGACACGGAGATCCAAGATGGCGAGTTTGCAAGATTGGGTACACGCGCAGAGTGGCCCGCTGCCGTTGTGGCGACGACGCAAGTTTCAAGATGCCCTGATGGCACAAACTGAGACACACAAGTCCTTCCCAGTGCTACGCCTGAAGCTTGCAGCATGTAGGAAAAGCTCAAGCCAAACCAAAACAGGCAGCTCGCAATCATGCGGCGCGTCAGATCCTCAGGAAATGAGAGGTGGCCGGTGAACGAGGGAGGGAGGGAGGGAGGGAGGGAGGGAGGGAGGGAGGGAGGGAGTCAGGGGCCAAGTTCGAGTTCAGCTTCCTTGACTCCCGAGAGGTTTTGAATTACACATCTGGTTACCTTACCTATTGTCTAGGCGAAGATGCTCTTCGACAGGTATATCATATTGAATGTCGTGCACGCCGTCGCAATCTCGGGCACTCCGGTCGGCTCAACCTATTAAGTACGCACATGCAAAACGGAGCTGTGGACATATTGACAAGGCATGCACCCGCCTGAAGATCATGGCAGAACATGAGCTCATGTTCCAGATAATTGAATGAGAAGTGCTGCTCGGTTCAGATAGTTCAACACCGTTACCAGTCTTCGAAATCGAAACAAAATCAAAAGCATCCAGCGAACATCTTCTGTCAAGGTCTGGTACGAGTTCTCCTCCACCGCTTCCTCCGAAGGAGGCAAGTCTTGGGCATCGAATTTCTTCTACATGCCTGCTGCATTATTTTCAGGCTCATGCGACGATCGACTCTGGCTGGCGTTCTCATCGTTCAAGAGAGGTTTCTGACTGGTGGAATCTTGCGACATCAGTAACGAAACCCGACGAAGCCTCAATCTTGAATTGAGCCCCGTAGCTCTCGCACCGAGTGTATCGTGTCCAAGTTGTTGTCAAGCTAGACGCTCTCTATATCTTGCTTTTCGTTCTAAACATTCAATGCATGACTTTCGTTCTAGACTAAACTTATCTGTTGTTGTTTCCTTCCTACATCTAGAACACTTTTGAATAGATGATTTAATGTCAGAATTGCCCATACTATATTATGGGCTATTTCTTTAAATGATTTTGAAACTCATCACTGTTTACGCTCCCGACCACCTGTTGCGAAAACTTTCTTTCCAGAGCCAGGTGTCAAGATCGTCGTTTTCCAAGCCAGTCCCTAGTGAGTGGTGCGCAGCTTAGCAGCTAAATGCTACAAAGGTTCTGAAGTGTGGGACACTGGAACAGGGTGGTGAAAGTGTAAATTACTCAGGCCGATTGCAGCCGTGATGCGTGCTGTTTTCTTGTGGCCGTTGCCACAAGGCCCTCTGACGAATCGTTTGTTTCCCCCAACGTGAGGATTTGTGCTACTGAGCAAAGCTGAGGTCGCCGGACATCTTGCTCCTGGTGCTTGAATTGTGCCAGAGCGGGACAGCTGGCTTCTGCTGAGATGTCATAATGCCATATTGCATACGTACCATCACTGGGCAGAACTTGTGTCGAGTCCGTCTTGACTGTGGTCAGTTGAACCACCGGCTGTCACTCTTAACTAGCAGCCACAGCCCCAAACATGTGGCATGTGATCCTCATATACGGAATCAACCCTGAGCCTACTAGACTACAGCCCTCCAGCTGCTAGCTACAAAACTAGATACAAGCAAAGGGGGAAGGGACCAGCCAAGTAAACCGAGAGTCTACCGGCCGGGAACTGCGCCTTAGGAGGCCAAGAAGCGACAAAGAGGTGACTACAAGGCAAAGGGAGTCCTGAGAAGGCCCGCGCTCAGCCGACATCCATGGGTTCACTAAAGCCAGGTGTGGGAGGAAGGGTTGGCCTGGCGACAGAGACACCTGCGACGGTGGTGTGAGGTCGCAGGTGTCTGGCGACAGCGCGGGCGCTGGCTCTTGCAGTGAGAATACCGATGATCTCAAACGTCTCCTCACAAAGCTGCGTACGCAAGGATTTTTGAACTGATTGTCGATCATGCGTCCATACTCTGGCCGTCATGTATAGACTTGGACTACCTTCCACATGGCAGGCATGAAAATAACGACGATTGCAAGAAGCACATGATGCAGTGACGACGGCACTTCCACAGAAGCATTGTGCTACCCGAAAATGCGAGGAGGCCAGGAAATTGCACACCCGCAAGCTCGATGTCGGTCCAAAGTGTGCATGGCGAGAGCTGTCGAACAATTGCCAGTGAGACTGTAATAGGAACACGATTCGCAAAACGGGCATTGCGCCACCGAGAAATCAATGTATGGTGTGCTGGCATGCCAGCCTGATTCCAGACAAAGTGTTTGGGCAGCACCTCTGATCCTGAAGTAAACGCACGGACACCCAGAAATCACACAATATCGATGACTCAGCAAGGTTAGGGGCACACCGGGCACGAGCATTTTGTGCGTGTGTCAGTGTGTTTGGCTTCAGTTGCAGGAAGGCTCGGCGCGTACTGCTCCCGCCTGCCACCTGTTCGGCCCTTTGGTGCTTCCCTCAGCTTGTCCGGGGCTTCAACAGGAGTTCCTGCAAGGGTCGAGAACTCCAAAGAGCATGTTCAATGTCTACAATGTCTACAAGCTTAATAATGTTAGTTCATTGGATGTGAGTCAACCTTTCAAGTCTGGAGGATTCGTCCTCGAACTCTAAGCGAGAGCTCTTGAAAGCGAATGCAGAGTCTAGGCTGTGTCTCGACCTCAACAACAACAACAACAACAACAACAACAACAACAACAGAAACGGTGGGTGGGTGTGGTTTCTCATCCCGTCGCCAGGCGGGTGAGCCTGCAGCAGAACCTTCCCAACCTAGCCAAGAAGCTCGCGATTTGGACTGCTACTTGACACTTGCTGAATGCAGGATCTGGGATCGCACTTCCTGTCTAAGTCCGATTTTTCAGAAAACGAAGGCAGAGCAGCATGCGCAGAATGGGTTCCTTCACGAAGGCCTCGAGAGCCGCCGCACTGCCTCGCACTGCGCAGGATCGGACTCTCCGTCAACGCTCGAGGCCTGGAAACTACCTACACGAGACGCCAGACTCTTCCTTCAGCAGATACTACTTTTCTCCCCAAGTTTAATCTGTGGCTGCCGAAACGAAGAAAACGGGTGCACTATACTCTCACGCGGCTGATTCAAGAATTCCCTAGCGAAACGTGCCACGAGACACTGGCACATCAGCCTTCAGACCCAGAAAGTCTCGGCCCTGCTGGTTCAGCGCTTTGTGCAGGCAGTTGTTGCTCTTTGAACAGTTCTATCCAGTTCAGGTGCGGAGAGCTCGCGAAGTCAGCTCTTGGATGTCGCTGGCCGAGCTACGCGGTCTTTGGGGTTTTGGTTGTGGACGCTGCTTTCTTGACATAACACTCCTGCTTAGCCATGGTCGACACATCTGCAGGTTGCTTGCTTTGCACCCTTGGTATTCGGCGGTTATGCCCTGGATTTAGCGGAACATGTCTTCTTTCACAATTTGTAGCTGGTGCTTCTGACAGAATGAGCCGCTTGATTGTTCAAGATGCAACTTGCAGGCTCAGGGTTTCTGTCAGACTGCATGTAGAATTTTCGAAAGTACAGTCCAGTTTCAGCTTCACGATCGGTTTCAGCATTGTGGCATAGGTTTGCGGTTGTGGAAAACTGGACGTCTTACAGGTCTCGAGGTTGATCGAGGCTGACTCGGCAAAGATGAAAGAGTATTTGTCAGGAAGCTGGCAAGCCTTCTGCTTGGAAACTTGGAAACAGACTTTTGCCGGCCTCTCTCTCTCTCTCTCTCCATGCTCGGTAGACACATATCATGCATGTACACCGTGCTAATGGATACTGTGACCATGTGTATGCATGGGTATACATACATATGTACTTGTCCATGTGCGGGGTTCTATGTATCGATTCGCTTTACGTGCACAGGTACAAAAAATCATGTCTACATACATGGGTGTACACATATGCATATATATATATATGCATATATACACACGCTGCATACACACGCATCACATCACATGCCGTTATATGGCATGACAAGACAGTAACACACAATGCAAGACCTGACAAGACAATACAATACAGTCCAGTATAAGCGGCGGTGCGAGAGGGAAAATACTTGCATGCATGCTCTAGAAATCTACGGCTTGCTGATTCAGGCATCTGTAGAGTTTCAGTGCCACGACGTCGAGGCGGTCTCAAAGCTGGTACGAGCATCTCCTGGCCCGGTGGCATCAAGTCTGAAGCATCCCATTTGCTGGAACACTTAGGTACCGCCATACGCCTCTGAAGACTCAGCTTTGGGCCTGATGCTGGAACGTGCGGCCTGATCCTCAAAAGTGGCAGCACAGTCTCGATCGATCCCTGCAGCTACTGCACCGCAATATGCCTGTGATTGGACTACGCAGCAATTCCAGATGATGCAGCATGCAGGATTGCCATGCCTGGAAGCTGCCAGCAACTTGTTGACTAGCGCAAACTCATCCAACGCCATGCGAGCCGCAAGAAGCTTGGAGCCTAATATGATTGGTCAGGTGGAAGATCCTCAATGGCTGAACGCAGCGAGGCATTCCGAGCTTCCCCTCTATTCCCTCTTTGGACGTCATACTGTAATCAAAAGCAGCTGACAGCTGCAACTCAGGACTCGGATATGTGGAGTATAAGTCCACACGGGTCAGGGCTCTCGCTTTGCAGAATATGAGCACGTCGAGGTAGGACATCACACAGTGGCTGTGCCTGAGCAGCTGCGCAGGGCTTGTCACGGCACTGTCAGTAGGGTTTCTTTGCACTGAGTTTCTCCTCCAACAAGTATGTGCGCAGAGACTGCCCCGCACTCTGAACTTCAAAGTCTCTATCTCCTCAAGCCGAGCTTCAGTGCCCAGTAGGATCCAAGCCCCTGCTCCCAGAATCTTGCTCCACGTGGGTGCGAGCACCACTGCCACGCTGCACGGCCAACCCCTCTTGAGCTTTGTGCAGGAGCAGGCGGCGGGCCAAGCATGCCAAACACATGCCAAGAGTTCGAACGACACTTAGCGAGGCTTCGCATGAAGGGTGCAAATGATCTTGTCGCTTGATCAAGCTATTTCAACGTTTGAGCGGCCGGCCGGCCATGAATCTCAAACTGGTTCAAGGCCGACAACAACCAAGCGGGTTTCAATGATCTCCTGGAGCCATTCCTGCGGCGGCTGGGCCAGGCCTCGTGTGCGAGGGGCACCCACCCCTATTTCGCAGAGCACAGATCAGTTGAGTACAAATGCATAAAGAGGCGAGTTGAGAGCCGCTAACTAGCGCATAGCAGCAAGCCCACTTGTAAATCTCTTTGGACCCCCGCAAGGACATCGACCCATGGGTGCAGCCAACAGCGTTGTTGGAGGATCCCTTGCATGCGGGTTTGTTTCTCTCGAGGCATTAGGAGACGCGGCAGAAGCGAAATGCGAGCCGTTTGGCAAGGATTTATGACACATTCAGGGATCAGACTTGCTGCGGATCTCCTTTATGGCGGGAAATTCGCAATGCACTTCATGGAAAACCTTGGACTCTATGGCTGGAGGATCGGACAGCCGAGTGTCCAATATGCCTTGAGACGCTCCTCAGCTGCAACACGGCGACTTCTCCTGCAGCGATGCAATGTCACTCTCTTCAGCTCCAACGTCTGCAGGAGGCATGGTACATATTTACAGCCGCCAACCATGAGCCATGTTCCCGTAACAGGGTAAGCGGCATGTGTAAAGAGAACTTCGCATTGGTGGGAACTCAAACCCGAAGCAACATGGCGCCGAGCTGCAGCGAGGAGAGAGCTGCGACGCCATGGTTTATCTACAACATTCTTTGACGTAGCTCCTAGAGTTTCGGAGATAGCTTCCGTTCCGCCGAGAGCTGCCAAGGCTTTGGACCTCGACTCCCACGGCGTTTGTGAAGCTCGTCGAAGGCAGCGCGATGCAGTGTGTTGAGAGATGCTGCTGAGTCCGAGAGTCCTTGGAGGACATGCCTAGAGTGCTGCAGCATCTCAAAGTCGGGGCATATTGAGAGGCCGTCGCTCTCCACTTGACACGGGTGTCGGGGTCGAGAGCAGCTTCCCATGGCCCAAAGCTGCTTGATGAGACACATGTGAAGCCGTGAACATGTCGGGAACGGTGGCAACGATTTGCAAGGAGCATCAAGGAGCAATGTGACAGTGCTACCTTCGTACAATCTGGACCTTTCACGGACACGCATGACGAGCAGAAGCTGGTCACCACAACAGCACAGCTTATTCGAAGTTGTTGCCTCGAATTCAGCTTGCAGCGCACGTGCAATGCACATGGGCTCCTGCATGTGATCATGGGACAGGCGCAACAGGGCTACGGAACTTTGAAGTGGGCTTTTTCCTTGATCCACTGAAGAGAAATTCATGCTGGGAAGTGGCCGTGCTGTTTGAACCCGTCCGTGGCCCGTCAGACACTTGTTGGCATAGTGTACATAATCGTTGCTGACTGTTGCTTGCCTTTGTCTACCTATTGCCTTAAATCGACTTTGTCGTTCGGTAAGGAAGAACCAAACCGAAGACGAACGAACGGAAGTAATAAGTGAAGGAAGAAAAAGACGATCATGGAAGAAGCAACCACAAACGAATGCCTGTGAACGGAAGTAAGCCGTCTACAAGAGCCACATAACCGGAATCAACCACAACACAAAGGCGCAATCAAATAAACAAGTAGGGGCGGAAAAAACGCTGTAAAGTCATGTCGTAGTTGTACATCTCGGCAAACTCATAGATAAACGCATTGGAGCTTCAGTACGCTGCTTGCCTCCGAGTTGCAGTTGCAATCCCGACAACATAATGACTAGCAACAAGCTTGCCAGAGCAGCCGCATGCAGCCGTGCTACGAAGAAGAAAAGACGTTAGCATCAATCATTGCAACAAAGCGCCTACAGTGACAACGACACTGATGCATTATTAACAGTTGCAGCAGAAGCAGCAAAAGAAACATCAACATGGGCGGAAGCATCAACAACATCACTAACAACGACCACGACTACAGCAACAGCAGCAGCAGCAGCACTCAAATCGAGCTTATTTGCGGCGATGCTTGTTTTTACTCGGAGTGTTCTTGTTCACTTACTAGGTATGCATGCATATGTCAGTGTATACGGACATATATCTATATCTCGGGGTGTTGTGTGGTGTGTATGTGCACACGAACAGACCTTCATGCATGGAAGGTGTCGCTGGGCGCGTATGCATACTACTGTCACTTCTAAAAGGACTAAAAAGGAGTGAGGCGCAGCAAGCCTTGAATCTTCGAAAGGAATGCCGGGGGGTGTAGAGCTTTGAACCCTACAACCATGTTGTTCCAACCTCCATCTCGTGAAAGGGAAGGACAGCCCTGAATCCAAGAAGAAGTCAGACTCGCCCTTCCCATCCCTCAATCTCCTCCACCTTTTGGGCCCTGAGCACGGCCGTCTCTTTGTCCCATTCATGGAGAGTGCAGTCGCAATGTAGTAGGCCGGATAGTCGAATGATCAGAGTTCCTCTTAGCAGTCTTTCACAAGTGCTAGCTCTCCTCTTGGCTTGTTTTCGGCCAGGGAAGCTCCCGAGCCACGACCATCGATCGACGCGTGCTGTCAGACGGCCGCGTGTACCAGGCGAGGCAAACGTACTGTGGGGTTGTGTGAAGGGGCGCAAAGGCGAAGGCCCGGAAGGCCCACAAGGCCGAGAGCAGAGACCTCTTGCGCCGTCCGTGTCCCAAGCCAACGAGGTGAAGTGGCCAGAAAATGGAGGCTTGGGCTACATGCCCTGGCCTGGAGCTTGAAGTTTCAAGTGGCATGCACTCAGTGAATCAACATCAGTTCGACCACTCCCCAGCAGGCCTTTCATGATTTTCGAAGGCACTGCGTGTGTGGTAAACAGTATAACACTTTTTTACGTGTTTATTCAGTCGTATGTAAGTTCATATGTATGTGATGTTTCAGGTTTGTACTTCGTGCTTTCAACTTACGGGGGATCAGTTCGGTATGGCTGCCTGCGTGCGTTTGTGAAGTTCCATAAACGACAAGCCTTTAGAGTGCATCCCCTCCGAAACACGACATACCATGCCAGAAAGTTCAGAGCTTTTGCAGAGCAGTCCTTTCAAAAACCCCCGAGGATTCCTCCCATAGTTGGCGTTGCAGGTACTTCCCCCGATCGGAGTGGTAACGCTCTAAGGTTCTACCTTCAAAAAAAAAGACGCGGTTGCCTTGCGCACGAAGGGCCACAGCAGGCATAAACGGCAATTACTGCAGCTCCCGCTGTGGTGTACAACTCGGACTGAAATCGTTTTTTTTTCGTGCTCAGGCCGCGCTATTATCCAATCTTTATTCGGTCTTGCCCAACTTGACGAAACACCCTCCCGCCACGCTGCCGTGTGTATTTTGGGGTGTGGTGGCATGGAACTCGTGCTCACGCCGCAATCCCTTGCCACTTTGGCTTTCAAGTCGGTCGAAGTCGGCGAAGTCCCAACAGTTGGCCAGAGTATTCGCCTCCTCGGGGCTCCTTGGTGTGGTCTCGGAATCCGGCCGATAGAAGCCACGGTGCCGTGCATATTTTGGTGCCCTCATGCCACAGTGCAGTGCTTGTCAGCCTCTGCTGGTTTGGGTGGCTGATTGAAAAATCTGAGCTGGCAGAAGTTTTGTCGTTTAAGAAAGGAGTTCATGGAAATCCTTGAAGTTTCCTCGGCCACAGCGTTCGGTTTTTGGATTGCTACAATATTTCAGATTTATCGATGCATTGATTGTCATTTGAACCTGTTTGCTCATGACCCGCAGCCAACACATTCCAAGGCTTGCCATAGTTTGTTGTAAGTTTCGTGTGTTTTTTTCGGAATTCCAATGAATGAGGAGAGGTGGCTGAAGGTATCCACCTGTGAATTGAAATCGTTTATACATTTCTAGCTACGGCCAAGTCGTCCAATCCGTCAAAGGCCGGGCAGCTTCATGCTCGCCAAATACTTGGACACGCACCGGGAGCAGTCCGGCCCTTGTAGTGTGATGAAGTGTTACGACTGACTCAGTGGCACTCCTCCTCGAAGTGAAATGTGCACAGAACGTTCAGACGGAATTCCACATGAGTGCTTGGCATATCTTTGCATACCACAACATAGTCTTATTGCGCTGTTCTTTCAATTCAGACACGATGTCTGCCGGCACAAACCGAAGAGTTTTTGTCAAAGCGGAGCACTATCATCGACCGCACTTGGCAACCACCTGAAGCTATGAACAAAAGCATCCGTCGGATTGGACAGTCCATACGCGGGTTCTCGACGCAGGCAAAGAATCCACATGTCCCTTGCTGCGAGGCTTGGCCTGCGGGAGAAGAAAGCCCTGGAACTCGGAAGTGGGACTTGCAGCGCAAGAAGCCGAGGCATTTGATCATTTGGCGCTGTTGAGTGAGCTTCCTGCTGGAGGGATGCTCGCTTTCTCACCTTCCAGAGTGTGAGGTCCGCAGTCCGGGCACACCTCTTTCGTGCTTCAGCCGAGGTTGCGGGATTGGCGGCCGGCCTCCTGTGCAAGCAGGCCAGATACCAGAACCAGAATGCCGGAATGTGCCAGCCGCATCTAGCCGAAGCAACAACACCACCGTCAAGCATCTCGTCGGTGCATGTCGCTGCCTTAACGCAAGTTGTTGGCCACTACAATCACTACGAAGAAACCCATGCCGTAAGTTTCCCCATAACAGGCATGAAAGGGAGGACGGGGAGGACCAGCGCACTGCTACTATCATCCATAATCGCACCGGCCATTACGACGGCGCCAAGGCCGACGCCGGAGAAGGGACGACGGCGACGATTGCTACTGTTCCACTTGCCGTCATTATGACCATGACCATGATCATGAATTTTGCCAGGGCCATTACTCGCACTGCTACTGCTGCCATGACTGTGACTGTCGCTGTTGTTACTTTCCAGTACTAGTACGGATTTACTCGTACCATTGCTACTACCACTTCCACGAACAATAACAACGACGACGACTGCTGCTGCTGCTGCTGCTACTGCTAAAGCTACTTCTGATGCTGATGCTGACCGCTACTGCTACCATTACCATTATTACCACTACCGTTACTACTACTACTACTACTACTACTACTACTACTACTACTGCTACTACTACTACTACTACTACTACTACTAGTACTATTACAACAACAACAACAACAACAACTACTACTACTACTACTACTACTACTATT
>CAJNDV010033852.1:107169-118754 GCA_905221635.1 Symbiodinium sp. CCMP2456
CCCCCCACCCCCCAAACCCCCCCGCGACACCCACAAACGGAGGTTAACAGCAGGCGCCTGAAGGCGCGCATAGCTGCTACTACTACTACTACTACTACTACTACTGCTACTACTACTACCACCACCACTCCTGCTGCTGCTGCTGCTGCTACTACTACTACTACTACTACTACAACCACCACCACCACTACTACTGCTGCTACTACTACTAGCTACTGCCACCACCATGTCGTGAAATTTTGTCCTTGATCGGGGAGAAGATTGCGTCTTTGCGTGTCGGTGCCGGTTCTTGTTCCCTTTCTTCACCTTCGTGCTGATCTGCTTTGCTATGTTTCTAAAGATGGGGCCTGCTTAGATATGCTGCAACATCTACATGTTTCCGCGTAGTTTCGGTTATGCAACGGAATCCTGAATTAAGGATTCCATTAGCGATGGCTGCGAGCACAGACAATGCCGTCATCCATGCAACTCCATCGAATGCAGAGCTATGCCTGTCAACCCTGTGGCACAGGTAGACTTGACGGACAGGCTCGAGGTTCTGGAAGAGCTCCACGCTGCTTGTGCTGCAGATAAGGGTCGGTGGTGGTATTCAGGCTATTGCAGGGTCTCGGGACGATTCGCAGCAGCGGCAAGAAGATATTATTCCGTTGTGGCAGAGCGCCTGCCACGTGGATGGCCGAGGCTAACATCGACTTCGCATACCAAAACATGGAAGCCGAGTAAAGGCCTCAGAAGAGGACGCTTTCCTTTCACTGTGCAACTTTGCGAAGCTCGACTTCGGAAAGTGAGAGTACCGAGGAAGTTGTACGCACTTACTGCCATTCACTATGCTTGGTTTTTGTTTGGCCCCTTCATGCTCAGCGTTCGGGTCACCGGGTCATGTTATGATGCTCCGTTTGCAGGCCACGCGTGATGGCAAAGGCCGCCGGGTGGGGCATATGAAGCAGGGAGTGACAGTTGTTGATTGGCTTGAGGTTCCCCAAGCAATGTTCCAGCACTGTTCCAGCTAAGGTTAGTTCAGGAGTACTAAACAGAAAATGGGTTATCTGCCTTGGCTCGCGGCAAGGCGAGTGCCCGGACGCGGCTCCCGCTGTGGTGCGGTGCATATTTTGGGCGATGTCCCGTGATTCCACACAGTCCCGATCGGGCGCTGACCTGGTCTCCTGGTGGTCGTCCTGGTCGTGATGTCGTCCTGGTGGTCCTACTCGTAGTGGTTGTCACGGGCGTTGTCGGCGTCGTGGAGCAGTATCTCTAAAAGGCAAGGCCTTCGCGTGCCCCTAGCATCAAAGCCCATGCGGTGACCATCGAGGGCTTTCTTTAAGACTTGGACCTGGGCCTTGGGCTTCAAGACTTTAAGGTTGTGGATTCAGGAGAGAGACCGCTGCAACTCCTGACAAACTAGGCTCTGACAGCAACCGCTGCGAAGACTCCTCAAGCACTCGACGCTGGAGATGCTGGAGCACCGGCAGTTCGAAGGGAATGCTCAAAGCCGCCGGCTCCAACGGATCGGCGGTCATGGTTGTTCTGCGTAGGTTGGCACACAGACTTTATCAACTCTCGCTTCAACTCAACTCAAACCCCAGTGCATCCCTGCTCCAGGGGCCGGTTGCAAAGTCCAGCATCGGGTGTGGCAGGAGAGCGGTGTGCACTAGGAGACTGAAAAGCTTCATACCCCGTAGATCCTTCAGGCCAACCAGGGCTCACAACTCAAACACTCGTAAGCTTACGGTACTGACAAAGTCAAGGGAGTGTGCAACATGCATGTCGTAACGGACTCGAGGCCAAAAAAGTTGCCTTCGATCCCGCCCGTCGGTCCATGTCGGTCCTGGTTGAAGCCTTTTTTATGTAGCTATATTCCGCTGACCTTCGTGCAGGGTACCCTCGTCTCCCACCTCGTCCCCCAAGTCGGTTTTCTCCTGTGCCCTCTGCTGTTGCTGTTGAGCCATTAATTAAGGTTCGTTCAAAACATTTGATGACTTTCAGAAGCGATCCGTCGAGATATTCTCAACAACTGTTGCTGGTCCGAGTCAACTCTTGGGACAACTGCCTGGCAGGTTCTTGACTGGGTCGATCTGGAATTTACCGAGTCGGCCTTCAGACCAGGCCAGCATCAAGTTTCCCTATAGAGCCGAAGTCCAACAACGACAGTCGCACATTCTCGATACATCTAGCTGCTCAGCCCAAAAGCAACATCGCCAAGGCCACGCCGACCTGATTCTCATGAGCGATGCCACGTTGCTGCAAGTAGTTTTCCGGTGATGGTGGATAGCGCAGATTAGATCATTGTGGGGTTGCTTCAGACCCCATCCAGCATAGGCTCTGGTAAAGCTGGAAAATTCGCTGCATGCCCCCATGCCATATACGGCAGCTCCATTCGTGCACCACCTAGCTAGAGGGCAGAGCACATCTTCGATGATGGTTTGGATTGACTTTGTCAGACTTGGGATGGAGTGCTGAAGGCTTTGCGAGCGGATTTTGAGCTCACAGGCTGACACGAGATGGACGCGTGAAGATGCTGTGAAGGCTTGAGACAGCTCCAGTGACAGACATGAGACCCTGATCAGGGGATCCGAGCCATGATGACCAAAGGCGAAAGAAGGTCCAGGGGCAGCAAGGACCCGTGGCAGTAGCCTGATTCCCTTTCAGTTTTGGCCCTCCTCTCGTCGACTGAAGAAGAAAACAGGCACTCGTGTCAGGGAGTTCTCCAGACCCGGGCATGCTGCCGCCGAGGTCGTGTACTTTCCACATCTTCGCCGGCCTTTGTTGAACACACTGCTTTACCTTTGCACCGCTGGAGCACCCAGCACAGGCTTTGCAGAAATTCGGCCATGATTCCGGAGGTTTCAGCTGGTGTGTGAACCAGGGTCTGGAGAGGGTGGTCCGTCACGGCGACGGCTCTGACGAACTGCACCTTTGCAACTTTAGGGATTTGAGGTGCTTTAGGTCCCTTTTTTCTGGGAGAACTTGCCAAGCGTCCCGGGATCTTCCTAAGGTTGGCTTTGGTCTGGGGTCCTTGGTAGTGTAGGCCCAGGCCCGCTGCTCCCCTGGTCCTCTGGTCCCGCTTGTCCTTCGAATCCCGAAGCCCCTCCGATCTGTTCTCTAGCCCTGGGCTACGTGAAAACTTGGGGGCAGGCTTGGCAGTTTAGCAAATGTGCAGAAGTGGAATTGCCAAAGGAGCGGCGGTGTTTAAGATATGTGATGAACCTGGATTGCCAAATGAAGGGGCGTGTTTAAGACATATGATGAACCGGTCTTGCGCAGTGGGGAGAGGGAGATATATAATGAACCTGAATCGCCACATGAGGGAGCGTGTTTAAGATATATTATGATGAACCGGAATCGCCAAAGGAAGGGGCGTTTTAAGTTATATGATGAGCCGAAGTCGCCACATGAAGGGGCGCGATTAAGATATATGATCAAATCGGCAACTGAGGGGGTGTGTTTAAGAAACATGATGAACCGGAATCGCCCCATGGGCGGAGGGGGGGTGTTTAAGAGAAGTATTGATTGATGAACCGGAATCGCCAAGGGAGGAGGCATGTTTAAGAGATATGGTGTATCGGAATCGCCCCTGTAAGTTGTAATTCCCCAACAGGCTCACGCAGGACAGGAGCCTGCAACTTGGTGTAATCCTCCAATAGCCTGCTTGACGCAAAGCAACACCCTGCAAATTGTAATTCCTCACTAGCTTGCACAAACAGGAGCCTGGAAATTGTAATACCCCAAGTGCTTCACCCAATAGCCTCCAATAGCTTGACGCACGGCAAGACCCCGCAAATTGTAAGTCCCCAATAGCTTGACACAAGACGGGAGATTCGAAATTCTCATCCCCCAATAACTTGGGGCAAAACAGGACCCTGCAAATTGTAATTCCCCGATAGCTAGATGCAAAACAGGAGCAAATGCTGCAGTTTACAGTGTTGCAGCCAAAAACAGGGCAAGGAGCGTTAGCAAATAAACCCTCCGCCAATTTAATTTGCCAATGTTGTCGGAGGTGAAGTCCTGGCCCCACTGAAGACGCGTAGCCAAAGACCACTGCCAAGGAGGATACACTGGTGCTTTGGGCGAACTGCGACAAGCAACTTTGCTTGAAATCTATTGAATTCATGCGGCCAGTCCTCCAACCCAGCGTGACATAGCCCAAGATATCGCGGCACACTGTATTTTCTGAGTCGAGCCCGTGTTCATCAGATGCCCTGGATTTGCAGGTGTCAGAGCAGCAGGCACGCACATAGCTGCACAAAGCGAGAGCGGGGGTTCTCCCTACACCTTAGCCTGGCGAAAGAGAGAGAGAGAGAGAGAGAGAGAGAGAGAGCGGGAGAGAGAAAGAGAGAGAGTGAGAGAGTGACGAGAGTGAGTTAGTGATTGAGTGAGTGAGTGAATGAGTGAGTGAGTGAGAGAGTGAATGGGAGAGATAGAGAGGGAGAGCAAAGCAAAGTGAGCGAGTGAGTGAGAGTGAGAGAGAGAGAGAGAGAGAGAGAGAGAGGGGGGCTTGCCTCNNGCTTGCCTCCTTCATCCCTAGCCCTGATGAAAGAAAGAGAGAGAGAGAGTGGGGGGGGCCTGTGCCGGGGGACCCAATAGTCCCCTAAGCCTTGTGGAAGAAGAGAGAGTGAGTGAGAGAGAGAGAGTGAGAGAAAGAGGCAGGGAGCGAGAGCGGGAGCGAGGGAAGGAAAAAACTCAAAGTATCCGTTCATCAAGGTATCCTGAATACGAGCCCGACATTGACAGCTTCCTGGAGCTGCTGGAACCTTTCTTCCGCGTCACCGAGGAGGAGGACGGTACTCGTGTCTGATTTACACTCGGCTGCATCCATCCTATAGTACCAGTCAAACCTAGACCTAGACCTGTTCATCATGCTGGATCCGCCTCCTTTGTCGTTCTGTCTTTAGTTACGGTGAAGTGGGTTCTGAAGTTCACACTTTCAGGAAGGTCCACAGAAAGGCTTCGGCGGCCCGTGCGAGGTAAGCGAAGGCGGGGCCTCATGTGTATTTTCTTGCGGAGACGTGGATCATTGCGGTGTCTGCATGGAAGCCTTCGTGAGCCGGTTTGGCCTAGGGAGCGTCACTCAAACCCCGATTTGCACCTGCGGATCACCAGGCGTTGTGAAAATACGGTCCCTCCGGATCTTGAACGTGTCTGACTCAGCTTGCTATTGAGCACGTTGACCCCGAGACAAACCTGTTTGCAGCGCCCACAGACTGAGATGGAGCTGGCTCAAAACGAGCTGGCACGCGCCAAGGCGCAACGGCTGCTGGGGGATGGGTGATGCGGTACGATCGGGCTTTGGCCTTCTCAAGCTGAGGGAGCTGTGAAGCTTCGTTCTTCGTCGTTTTTTTTTTGAGAGAAACCTAGTGCATGCTATCAGTTTGCTAGGTGATGATGAGCCATGAGGGCAGGCATGCACTCGCTAATTCTTACCTGACATGTTGTACGTGTTTGCATTCATAAACTTGGACCTCATCTTGGAAACACAGCAAGCTTTCGACACGGATAGAGGATCCACAACACTTCAAAACTTCGAGTGGTGACCTCTTGGCACCTGATTTGATTTCATGCTTTACCCCGTCCTTTACCGGCCGGGAATAAACATGGCCACATGCATCCTGTTGGGCTCTTGCTCTTGCTCGTTCAGATGATTTAACGCTATTTGTTGCAGCACAGCACACCCTTGTCAAGCTCACGTTCGGCAGAGGGTTGCAAGCGATTCTATCTTGTTCAAGGCGTGTACAGTAAGTGATGTAGTAGCCAAAGAACTAGGGCATACTAGGGCTTTGCTTGTTCGTTGTTTACGCACTTTTTCGCTGTGGCATGCCGGAACCTTAAACCAAAAGTACCAAAATCTTGAACAGGATGCAGCTGTTTGTGAGGTCGGTGGCGCAGGGGAAGCATGCATCAAGCGCTGCTTCTTCTGAGCCAGAGTGACTTTCGGCAGTGCGACGAAAAGCACAAGGGCAGTGTGGTTTGTTCTTTGTCTCTTTGCTTTTGGAGTGAACTTCGGCACCCCCCCAGGTGTAGTCTGGGGCCGGCTGGGCTCACGTGCTGTTGTAGGCTTCACTTCAAGTGCAAAAATGCAGCTTCGGGGGAGGAGAACTGGAACAGTACGGGCGATCAGCCAGCTTTGAGCGGGCCAGACACAGCTGTGAGTGCCAGATTGCCAGGTTTAGTGTTCATGGCTTGGGTTTGGGGATGTTTCGCCTTGAGAGGTCGCAGTGCCAAGAGTCTCGACGCAGGTGGCGGACAGAGCGTCTTCCATGTGATTTGCGCGCACTTCTTCTGCTTTGACTGTGCCAGCCAGCAGTGCCTCCGCAAACTTCGGAGATCCGGGTCGCCGGTTCTGTAATATTGCACAACCATTTGAGATCGGGGCTTTTCCGGTTGCGGGATGGCCGCCCCTTCTCCAAGTTTGTGCTTCGTGCGTGTTTCGTGAGAAGATACCTCTGACTTTCAGCTAACTTAATTAGCGAGTACTTACTTTCAGCTCTTCCTTGTAGCACCCCCACACAGGTCCAGGTGGAGAGTTCTGATGTCAGGTACATGAAGCAGCAGCAGGCGCAGGCGAACGAGTACTTCTGCCCGACATGTCGCGCCACAGCTCACGAGGCCATCTTGTGCACTCAGCACTATCGAAGGTTTTTGTTGACTGTCAAGGACACCTTTGTGAGACTGATTGGACTTGAAGCTTTGTCGACCGGCTTCTAGTTGTGGCACCTGCACTCACTGGCATCGGTGAAGGAAGGGATTGATCGGCCACAGACCTCTTTCAATGACCTAGCATGCTACATGTTGGTTCAAGCCTTGTATCGGCTATGATGCATCACGGTGCCAATATTCCCTACAAGCTCGGGCTTTGAATGGTTTAAAGTATGAGATGCAACACATAGCCCCAACTTCAGGGACGGTTTGCCAGCTTCAAGGATGCCAGCAGGCAAGCTCATGCTTCTTTGCCCATGCCACAGTTCAGATCTCCGAAAAAAACAGGGCAGGTAACGGCAGAAGCGGCACATGCAGCACGACCGAAGGAAGTAACGCGTTCTCAAATATCTCCAGAATCTCCAACGCGATAGGTTCAGATGACAAGTTCCACTGTGAATTGGTGTACAATCATTCTCCAATCATGGTAGAGGGACATTATGGCCCTAGGCAGGCCGCAAGCAGGCATGATGCAAGCACCGCCTTGTGCGGGGTCGACCTTTGGAGCCTTTGGAGCAGAGAGCAAGTGCACCATCCAGCAATGTCAGGATGATAAGGTGGTTGCTCGGAGCAGGGCTAGGATTCACGCACAGCCCAGTGCAAATCGTGGTGGGAAGATGCGATGATTGCTCAGCAACTGAAATCTGACAGCGCAAGGCTCCAGGGACTTAGTCATGCGGATTGTTGCAATGCCATTAATGTGCAAACGTGAGGTGACCGGCCCTCTCGGCAGTGAGGCTTCACTCAATGCCTATTCTTGTGGACATGCTGTTCAGGTCATGCCCATGCCCGACATTGCCGTGAATCCCAGGCTGTGGCGGGGCCCTCGCCAAAGAGGCCATTCAGGATTCAGGACAGACAGGTTCCTCGATGGTTTCGCGCTGCATTTCCCTGGGTCTCTGGTGTGTCCGCTTTGTCCTCTGAATCCATGCCAGCAGCAGCAGCAGCAGCAGCGCACTTGTGAAAAACCCTGTCGTCCTCTGGATACACAGCTGAAGATTCGGAGCGGGCAGGCCGGTTCCCCAACATGCCCTTTCAGCCCAAATCACTTAGTGAACCTCGAGAAAGCATGAGTTACGGCGTAACTTGCGACTCTTGGAGCTAACACGTTGACCAGCGGAAGACCAAGAAATACCATATGTAAATCAACGATGGGCACAAACAGCCTGGACCTCTTGCCCCATCTTCTCAACAGTTGCGCAATCCAGCCTGGCCGAGGTTTCAGTTTCTGGATGTGAACCGATCCGGTTCTCTGGCCTGGCATTGGGGCATTTTGGGGCAGGGCTTCCAAAGACGTGAGTGGTCCTTTGTCTGGCTTGAGGCTCATGGAAGTCTGCGACACCCTTCAGTGAATCTTGTGTTCTGTATGATCCTAGTAGTCCCTCATTGAAAACGAGAAGGTTGACAAGCAGCCCCTTGGTAAATTTGGCGTGGTGTTGCCAATACCTCTCAGATTTCACCCGTCATCTTTGTGCTGTCGGCTGCTCGCACGTATATATATATATATATACATGATACATACATGTATGTCCGTGTGCGTATATAGAATCCTTGTTCCTTCGCCAGTTCTGGCTTGGCTCCCAAAGTGCGACAGCCGCTGCCAACCTCTTGCGGGGCAAAATGTGCCAGGGGAGATTGACCAAAACATGGCAGTTCAAGCATTGGAGGCTGGCACCTGCTGTGCACACAATGAGACGAATGTATCAGGCTTTGTGCCCAAAGCCAAGGCATCCCGAAGCTTTGGCTGGGGTTTGAAGTTAGAGTGTCAAAAAGTGTCAACCAGATTCAATGCAGGACAGGTGCCTGATCTTGCTCTTGCGGTTGAGTCCCAGCAGGAATCACTTAGAATGGACAACCTGTAAAGCTGAAACGCCGAGTCACCGCATCCTTCGCCATTCATTTCATCCCGATTCCCAAGGCCCGTCCCCAACGTACTGCCAATGATCGTCTTATTTCATCCGGGCCTCCATGAGCTGACTGCAAGGCTTCGAGACCCTGCCACTCCCTGTTTTGTGTAGGCCATGCTACCCATCGACACGGAACGCCTCCATGAGTCCATCGCTGGCGGGCTTCGGACTCGGTTTTTGCATGCCAAAGCACAGATACATCGCATCGAGATCGCTTCGCTACTTAGCAGTGAGGGTCGGTTGCACAAAGAGCTTGGATCCAGTGAGGACTCCAGTCTGCCAGCTTGTGCGGAGAGGCTTTCCTTTTCTACGCTGGTATCATGCCTTGATGTGTCGTTTATCGTTATTCCGCTTGTGTATGTATGTTATCTGAACGTCGCTATCATTGAGATACAGAGTTTCCTGTGAGCCAAGGTGGGCAGCTTGGGCCAAGGTCCGGATGTCATCGTTGCGTCACCTTCGCCCATTGCCAAGACACCACGACTTGATCTGCTTCATGTACCTCTGCATACATGAGGGATCCGATGCCAAGATATGCACCGCGGATGCGCACCGCCCAGAGCAGGGTCATGTCACGGAGAACGACTTCTTTTCGAAAGGAGGCCTTCTGGAATGGCACCACGCTTGGAGTGCAGACTGAAGTTGCGTGCTGCCAAGTTTGCCTGAAGTCAGTCTTGTAAGCCCTGTCGAGTCGAAAACACCCAAGCATGCTTCCCGGATACAGAAGAACCCAATATCCGAGAGGAGCTCGCGTGGCTTCAAGCTTCTGCAGGTCACACTCATGTAGGCATCCTGTGCAGCGCATCTCGGCTTTCCGAGGATCCGTGCCCATCAGCATGACCTCGCTAATGCGGTGAAGCGGGGTGCTGCACCTTCGCGGCTCTGGCATTCACTTCAAAGCGGGGAAGTGAGCAGGCACGTAGTGGGACACTGCCGCATGCGGCTCTTGGCCACCATGCGGATGTGGGCTGGCGGCACGGCCTTTCTTGAACGGGTTGGATTGGTAGCTGTGGCCAACAGACAACCCAGTTGAGACAACAGGAGCTGTTGTGCAAATTTCGAACGTCCAGTGCATAGGACTCCTTTCGGTTTCTGCAAGGTTCCAAACCGGCTTGCACTGGCCAAAGAATCAGCATCACAGCATCATCATTGCTAGCATTACTGTTGAGTTCGTGTTACCCAGGCCAGAATCCAAAGGAATAAATTTCAATCAGAAAGCGAAATTTGGACATACTCTTTCAAAAATGCAACCAATGCACGACACGCGATTCGCTCGAACAGAGATGCTTGACTGGCATTCACCATCGCTTCACATTTTAGGTACAATCACTTGAAGCATGTCCATTTGTGCTTATCTGTTGGTGCATGTTCAACAGCGGCGTGAAAACTGGCCGAGAGCATATGTTTTGTAATTGCATTCTGCGAGCGCAGTTTTGAAACTGTTTGTGTGCCAGTGTCGCGACGTGATCTAATCGGAATTTCTCAGTTCCCCTAGGGCATACATTCCCGACTGAGTCAAAGTGGCATATCGCACAAAAGAAAGACGCACAAACAACCGAGCGACCAGGAAGGCTGTAAAAGCCACATGCATCTCGCACGGCGAGTGATTTCCATCTACCAAGGCGTTGAGCACATCAGGCTGCTTGATTTCCTGTAGTTGCTTTCCGCATGACATATCCTGGTGAGTTTCGAAACACTGTTGTAGGTCGTCTCGTTAGGATGAGCACATTGTGCATAGTCCCTGGCAGTCACTGACCATTGCCAGGTTGCCGGCAGATGACCTCCAAGACTGGTTTCGGCATTGGGATGTGGTCTTTCCCCCAGCCAGCATCGGTTCGTCATCAATCCTATCCAGGATTAGCCAGAGAGCAAGCTTTGCTGCACTTATGTCCCTCACAATTGTTCTGGGTCTATGCAGGTGGGAGGCTGTGCATGTACACTTGCAAGAGACTCTTTCGCAAACCCGGAACCTCAGAATCGATTGTTCCTCCTCGAGCATCAAACCCATCGGTTCAAGACACGGATGTGGATCTGCACAGAGGGTAAGATAATCAGCAGACACTGCCCCATCGGGTGACGCGTTGGGTCGAGAAGTGGGTGGGTGGATGGGAGTTTCTGGGTTTGTGCAGACCAGCCTGCGTTACCACTGACATCCGAGAAAGTAAACGCCCCCCGACATCGCACAATGCTGCTGGAGGGTTTCGTGCCACAGCCCACTCAACAAATGAATTCCTTTGGCTGGTGATGCTCATTGTTGGGAAACATCGGTCAAACCAGGATGATGCTCAGCAGCTAGCGAGGGCAGAAGGGGGGAGGGAGGAAGGTATGCGTTGATTGCTTAGGGCCTGGGGCTGTCTTGGTGCAGCTTCTGTCTTAGAGGATTAATCCCCTCCCCTACAATTAAATCACGCTCGCCCCCTCCTCCGATATTAAGTACCCTTGTTTGTGGAAAACTCTTAATGTTATGGGGGCAATGCTTTGTTTGAATGTTCCCATTTCTCAATGCTTTGTTTGTTCTAATTCTAAACCCTTCCTTTGGAAGGCCACAGACCCTTCAATCCTACGTTCCTGCGGTTGCTGCAACCTGCAATTCCCGGGCAGCGCCTGCATTCATACATATTCCTACGATCCTGCGG
Organism: Symbiodinium sp. CCMP2456; assembly: GCA_905221635.1. Lineage (NCBI taxonomy): Eukaryota > Dinophyceae > Suessiales > Symbiodiniaceae > Symbiodinium > Symbiodinium sp. CCMP2456. The sequence goes on from CAJNDV010033852.1 coordinate 118,403, forward strand.
CCGACACCTGCTGGCTGCAGTTCCTGCAATCCGAAAGGAAGCCTGAAATCTGAGAGTGGACGGAACGCAACTATAGGTCCTCATGCCATGATGCGGCATGCACGAACCTCTGAGGAGTAGCCGCGGCAAGAGTCGTGCAAGCTGCCAACTGCCAGGAGCATCGAGGAACCCTCGACAAGGGCCAGGTGCTGCGTGCCTTGTGCGAGGCCTGGGATGCAACCAACTCTTTCACAGGATTTTGAACTTCACAAGCTGTTTGCAGCTGCACCTGTATCTGCAGGCCGAAAAGGTTGCAACAGAGACAAGTAGGAGACACTAAAGTTTTGAATTGCGCTGCTGCTGCTGCTGCTGC
>CAJNDV010033853.1:10122-22213 GCA_905221635.1 Symbiodinium sp. CCMP2456
TCGTGCTGGAAGTTCATCGGGGGAAATCAGATACAGAAGAATGAGGTAGATACATGTACACACCTGCGTACATGTATACATGCATACATACATACATACATACATACATACATACATACATACATAAAGACATACATAAAGGCATACATACATACATACATACATACATACATACATACATACATACGCACATACATACATACATACATACATACATACATACATACTTTCTTACTTACTTCCGTGCAGGCATGCATGCATGCATGCATGCATGCATGCATGCATTCATACATATGTATAGGTACATACACAGGTAAATGCATAGCACATAGATAGATAGTTAGTTGGATAGATAGGCAGATAGATAGATAGATAGATAGATAGATAGATAGATAGACAGACAGTTAGATGGACAGATAGATAGATAAATAGATCGGTAGATAGATAGATCGATATATCGAGAGGTCGATAGATACATAGTTAATTTGATAGATAGGTAGTTAGATAGATAGGTAGATAGATCGACAGATAGATAGATACGCTTATGCTGTGTTTTTTTACTTTCTATTTCAATAGGTGTGTGCAGTTATATATATATATATATATTTTATGTACACACAGGCATGTTTTACGGATGCAGAAAGACACAGATGGAGCTGAAGTTTAGGGTTTCGGCACCGGGGTTTTGGGAATTCCCAAGTGCAATGAATTTCGGATGTCTGGCGAACCCTACCAGACAACCCCCAAAATACCCGTCAAGCTTCTCACGGTGGATTTTCGTTCACCCATACACTTGCGAATACGTATAGGTTCCGCATATCCATACAGATACCTACGTCTGTAAATGTTCATGTCGATGTATGCGTATATGCAGTTTTAGTTGCATGTCTATATGCATATGTATGTTGTATGCATCGGGCTTTTTTTTTTACCAAGGTCTGTTAGTAAGTCACGTTTGCTTTATGAGGGCATATCCTTACTACCATTATTGCTGAGGATCCCCCTCATATCCATCGTAGGGGCCTCTCAAACCTTTGTCTCTTTGTCTCGACAGCTTTGGCGTCTCTTGTATCTTGGAGTGTCTTCGAGATATGGGACTTTCCGAAAATAGGGGGTACCTTATTTTTGGGTCCTTATAATAAGGATCCTACTATTCAGGGTACTATACTAGGGTCCCCTATTTTCGGAAACCCCCATATCAGCAGTCAGCCGCCCAATGCTCGTGAACCTCTAATTCGCCTCGTGGTCTGTAGCTCTACCACGCCAATGCTATATGGGGGTTTCCGAAAATAGGGGACCCTAATATAGTACCTTAAACAATAGGATCCTTATTATAAGGACCCCCAAAATAAGGTACCCCTTACTTTCGGAAACTCCCATATCCTCAACACTGAAACCCCAACCCCGAAACCGCTGTATGAACCCTAAACCCCAACTCGAAACCCTAAGCTGCAGACTGGGCCGGTGGAGATTTCGGAGGAGCTGAAGGCGCACTGCGAGCCCAAAACCCCCCCTTGTTGCAGGATTGAAACTATGAGCATTTAGCTAGTGCGAGGGCCATCCCTGGGTTCTCATAGTGGCTATAGGGTTCTGCAAGCCTTCTTTTCTGAGTGAGGCTAGCTCAAGTCCGGACGAATGGATGAGACTTTGCAGTTGTTCGTCCAAGATACGACGCCCTGAAGGCCTTACAAACACTTACTGCGAACTTCCAATACGGCATGTGACAAGACACCACCACCTGTAAACGCTGAACACTACATGCTCTCAGTGCTCTCTCATTCTTCCACAAGCCAAGCCTCTGGTGGCGGCGGGAAGACGAAAACACGTAGGTCCTCAATGAGGTCTGCAAGTGCATGTAAGCACGATACAGTAAATGTAAGAACTTGACTTTGTTGATCAGGCACCTACATAAAACAAAAACTTTCTGTGTGACGGAAGCATTCTCAGTCCGACTGAGGTTGTTATCCCGTACAATAAATTGTTTGATTAGTGTCCAGGGCTTAGTCAGCGCTTAGGATGTAAACTAAGGGTTAGGCGGGCGCAAGAAATATCGACCCGAAACACCTCCACAGCCTCAACAGTAAACCCCTAAACAGGACAGAATTCCGCCAAGGCAAAGCTCCAAGAGTGCTTCGATGCCATCGACACGAACAAGTGCCTGGGCTCTGGGGCTAATGACTTACCATGCGACACTCTGGAAGATGAACTGACTCATGAAGGCAAGGTTTTCGGGAGTATACCATATTAGGCAGGAGCTCGTCAGGGCCGATCGGCGCACCTTACGGACACGGCAACGCGAAGCATAGGGCTCCGCTTGCAGACACCTGAAGTGAGCTCCGCAGGCCAAACAACCTGGTAACAGAGCCTCTATCTAGGATGGTGTTTGGGGCTTGTGGTTTAGGGTTAAGTTTAGGGCCAGGGTTTGGGGACCCGCATGAAGGGCGGAAGAGCCCAGTCATTAAACAACAATGCTGGCGCAACCCCTCTCCCACCCTTTCGATGAAGCCAGGCGAGAACCTATACGAAGCTTAATGCAAGCTTCAACCTGTTGAACAAGAACAGGTGTCCAATACATGCTTACCCTCCACTGGACCTTGAACTTGTTTTGCCGTGATGTCCCTGGGTCCAAACGGAGTCAAACCTAAACCCTAAGCCCTCAATCCTAAGCTAAGCGTCGACCTGTAATGCGTAAAGCCCTTACTCCCTGAACCATAAGCAGGAACCGTTATAGACTCATAGTAGACTGACGGAACCCTACATGGCCCTACATCGTAAACCCTCCCCCGTCACTAAAACTTACACAACCTTGAACGGAACCCTTTAAGAACTCCTTCAAGCAACCCGTCCAGAAGGCCTTGAAAAGAATTCGCATAAAATCCCTCAGGCCCCTTAGGAGCTCTGATCCTAAGGGGCCTGATAGGAAGCCTTGAAAGAACCCTTCCCATCAAACGGACCCTAACAGATGCCTTATCGAATCCCCCCCATAAAAAGCCTTAAGTTAAGCCCTAAACCCCAAAACCCTAAACCCCAACACCCTAAACCCTAAGCCCAAAACCCCAAAGCCCTAAACCCCAAACCCAAACACCCTAAAGCCGAAAATTCCAAAGTCCTAACCCCTAAACCCTGAACCCTAAACCCCAAACTCTAAACCTTAAACCCTAAACCCCTTAAACCCTAAACCTTAAACCTTAAGAGCCACTTGAAACCTCGAGGAATGGACACATTGAGGCCTCTGAGTTCAAGTCGGCGCCCGGCCGAGAATTTTGCGAATTTTGCGGTTGGATATAGGGGCCTTAATAATTAGGATAGGGTTTTGGGGGTTCCCTATTCGAATTGTAGTATATTTTATATACCCCCCAAGCCCTATTCTACCCTATTCTAATTATTGAGGCCCTTGCGGTTTAGGGGTCAAGGGCAGGGTTTAGGGTTTGGGGGTTTGCGGGTTTGGGGTTTGGGGGTTGGGGCTGAAGGTTTAGGGTTTGGGTTTTGAGGGTTTGGGGGTTTAGGGCTTAAGGTTTAGGGTCTGGGGTTGTGGCTCTGTGTGGTTTGGCTGGTGCTACTACGCGGTCGTCGTCCCAGATGCAGAAGCAGCATGAGTAGCAGCAGCAGCAGCAGCAGCAGCAGGACCAGCACTTGCTCTAGAATAGTGCGGTCCCCAGTCGTCGTTGTCATTGACCTCTGCCTCCTCCCTGCAATTCATTGACAACACCACGAGCATATGGCGTCCACGATAATGACTGCGAGGATGACGATGGCCACGATCACAAGGGCGATGGAATGCAGATTTGGCTTTTGGGTACTAAAGAACCAATGTCCTGTGGTACATTGTGGACACGGCGATGTATGCAAGTAACAGTTTCCAAGCTGTACTGTGTTTGAAGTGCGACATCAGCAGAGAGCGACTCAGCTGTAAAGCAGCAATGATGCGAGTAGGTTTGAGCCAGTTTGATCCTACAGACAAAGCAGAGATCACTGTGATCTTTGCCAGCGAAACCGCAGACATCGCCCGAAGTGTCGATCCTAAGGTGATGAATAAGCTGTCGGTGCCCCTGAACGACGACCAGATCGAAAAGGTCTTCACTTCAGCGGACCTCAACAAGGACAGCCAGTTATTTTCGAGCTCTGAAGTCGTACCAAGAATCCCTGATGGTCCCTACCAGTACATGTTTATAGGCAGTTTGTAGCATAAGATACCCTGAAGCCCTGTAATTAGGTAGGCTCCTGTACTGGATGTACAAGCCGATCGTTTGAGGTTTGAGCTGCCTGCGTTAATCAGGGTCCGAGACCTTTTGGCTTAGCTCTTAAGGGGTTCAGGGTTTAGGGTTGTTTAATTAGTTTACTTCTGAAAGCCCAAACCTTAAGCCCTAATTTACTTATAGGGTTTAGGGTTTTTGGGGGGTTTACTTTCGAACGCCCCAAACCCTAAACCCTATAATTACCCCCCAAACTCAAGCCTTCCGTTTATCTTCCAAGGGCTCAAGGGGCTGCTCGGAGAAGTCTGAGCCCAGACTTCAAAAAAAAAGGTTTAGGGTTTAGGGGTTTAGGGTTTAGTTTTTTTTTTTTTTCCAGGCTTTGTGGTTGTGGTTGGTTTGGGTTACGCAGTTATTGTCGGATCTTGTGGGATGCTAAACCCTAAACCCTAAACCCTAAACCCTAAAGGCCCTAAACCCTAAACCCTATAGTAGCCTTTCGGGGAAAGAAAGGCGGATGTTGGTGCTAACTAGTGAGGTGCACGCACGGCCGGGTCTTCCGAGTCGTCGCCCTAAACCTTTCACCCTAAAGCGATATGCCCAGAGAGCCCAATACCCCTTCAATAAAGGAAGATAGCCTAAACCCTAAACCCTAAACCCTAAACCTTAATACGAAGCCCCTTATCATTTGAGCTAGATTCCTTAGTTAAGCTGCATCAGGCTCTCTGGGTGAGCCCGCACCCTTGTAAAAAGGACCCTAAAAAGGGAGCCCAACTTAGAGAACTACCCATATGAGCTCGGAACCCTAAACCCTAAACCCTAAACCCTAAACCCTAAACCCCGTGAGTTCTGGATGCTCGGCGGAGGATCCTGAAGTCATTGGCTGTGCATTGAGTATGTGGGTGGCTCTCTAACTTAGGGTCCCTTTAGGGTTTAGGGTTTAGGGTTTAGGGTTTAGGGTTTAGGATTTAGGGTTTAGGGTTTAGGATTTAGGGTTTAGGGTTTAGGGTTTAGGGTCTCCTTAAAGGGATCTATGAGGGTTTCTATAAGGGTACTATAAGGGCTCTATATTTATGTGGGTAGTTCTCTAAATTAGGGTCCCCTTTAGGGTCCTTTTTTATAAGGGTGCCGTACTATCTTGGGGACCTAAAATGGACCCTAATTTAAGAGAACTACCCATGTGCTTCCTGCTGGTATGCGCACGTAACCCACCGTCGGAAGGGTTACACCAAGTTACTGTATGTCGATACCTTCCCACAGATGCAGATATGGCTTGGTTTGCCAAACCCTTAGCCGTAAACCCTAAACCAAAGATACGTATATGCCTTGATGGTTCAAGGTGCAGAGGCCAGCGCGCTGGTACAGGTAAGTCTGCGTGACCCTAAACCCTAAACTTTAAACTTTAACCCCCCTAACCCCTAAACCAGAAGCCTTAAGCCCCTAAGCCCAAAACCCTAGAACCTAAGTCCCTAAGCCCTAAACCCTAAGTCACTAACCTCTCCGTGCAGGATAAGAAGCTCAGCTTCGATGAGTACGTCAAGCTCGTGAATTTCGGCTTGAACGTTTGAGGCCCCACCTATCTGGGGCCTTTAGGGTTTAGGATTGAGGAGTTTAGGGTTTAGGGGTTAGGGCTTTAGGGCTTTGGGGTTTAGGGTTTAGGGGTTTTTAGGGCTTGGGGCTTAGGGGTTATAGGGTTATAGGGCTACTAGACTAGGGCTTCTGGCTCCGGTTAAGAGCTCTGAGAGGCCTTGGGGTGTGGGGGTTACCGGAGTATAGGTTTCCAGGGGCCTTTCGGAGTTTATGGTGTGGGCTTGTTCTAGGTCCGGTTTAGGGTTCAAGGTTTAGGGTTTACGGTTTAGGGTACTATAGGTTTCGGGGTTTCGAGATTTAGATTTTCAAGGTTTCGGCTGAAGGGTCGAGGGAAGTTTGGGGTCGAGAGCGTTGTGGAGTTGGGGGTCGTAGGGTTTGGGTACGTGTGAGGTTTCATGGTCGACGCTCTAGATAGCCACTTAAACCCTAAACCCTAAACCAGTAAACCCCAAACCCTAAACCCTGGATGTGGCTGAAGACCTGTCTTTGGGATGGCCATGCGATTTGATTCGCGCTGCCTCCTAAAGTCAGCATGGCCTCACTTGGGGCAGACGGTCCATGGAATAATATAGGGACCTGAAGAATTACCTCTACTATTTTTTTTTTTTGGGGGGGGGGGGCCTGTTAGAATTATAGTAGAATGGGCCCGATAACCCTATTCTAAGACCATTAAGGCCCCTACATGAAGCTAATGTTTTTGTTTTTCAGTTTTGTGTTTGCCAAGGCAATGCGTTCCTGGGTTACTATGATCCAGTAGGTTCAAAAATCAGATCCCGAAACACAAACGTACCTGGGGCATAGGCTCAATTCGGAGGTTTACCTATAAAGTCTCCGTTGTAGTTCCCTTTTGGGGTTACCTTATAGGATCCTAAATATGGAACTTGGTTAAACCAAAAAAGGAAATACAATGGAGACTATAGGTAGCGTGTATGTTTGGCGGTCCAAGGTTTCACAGCAGGAAGTCCCATGGTCAGCCGAGGCTGAGAAAGTTGATCACCCCTTCGACCCTACCTAGGACCTACGTCCCAGATGGCAGCGCGTCGTTGGTTACCTCGCAGTGTTTTCTCTTACTGTCGGATCCTAACCATAAAGGCAGGTAAGTAGGTTATCCAGAAAAGGCAGAACGGTTCCCACTTTGGGTAAGCCCTCCCAAGCCTAAACACAGGTACATATCGAAGCAGCTAGTTCGACTGCCCTGAAGAGAAATAGCCTCCGCGCCCTGGCATGGAGCGCAAACCTTGCATGACAATGCCCAGAGCAGCGTAGAGACGTAAAACAGCACTAATACGAGATACACTGTGATCTAGCTGCAAATCAGCACGCCCAGAATCCTGGACCCTGCAAGCTAAAAGTCGAAAGCGCCGTCTGAGCCCTATACTCAAATATAACTTAAATACTAACCACAAACCCGGAACGAAAGCCCTGAATCCTATGATGTAAGTCGAGACCCCAAACCCAAAATCCTCAACCCGTAACCTTACCCTCGACCCCAAGTCTCTGATTCGAAACCTCCCCCCAAACGCCCTAAACTGTAAACCTGTCAGGTGCCAAAACTTCTTCCTCAAATCTTTAGGGTTTAGGGTTTAGAGGTATATAGTGATATAAGTAAACCTGTCAGGTGCCAAAACTTCTTCCTCAAATCTCTTAGGTTTAGGGTTTAGAGGTATATAGTGATATAAGTAAACCTGTCAGGTGCCACCGGCGACCTGGCCGTGGCCCATCCTGCCCCACGAAGGGCCGAGGCCCAAAATCCCATAGCAAGCCTGACAAAGCCACCTCCTGGAACCCCCATACTCGAGTGCTCTTAGGGTTTAGGGTTTAGGGTTTAGGGTTTAGGGGTTTGGGCTGCTGGTATGTAAAGCTTTCTTGTCCTCCTGGAACCCTTATACTCGAGTGCTCTAAGTATGTTGGTAGTTTTCGAAACTAGGGCCCCTTTTAACGTCCTTTTCATAAGGGTGCTGTACTATATTGGGTACCTAGAAGGGGACCCTACTTTAGAGAAGTACCCACGTGTTTTTACAAGTTTCTTGTCCTAGTCGAACTCCATAGGATGAACTGTAAACGATGTTGCTATTATTTTGGTTCGTAGGTCTAGAGCCCCACAGGAACCCATGAATTCCTACCTGTAACCGTGCGGCCAGCAGAAGAGTAGGTTACTGTTGATGATATAAATCCTGCATTACCCAGAACATGGAATGCACCATATTTCCCATAGTTTAGAGTCCTTAAGGCACCCTAAACCCCGAAACTCTTAACCCTAAAGCCCTAAAGCCCTAAACCCTCAAACCCTAAACCCCTAAAGTCTTAAACCCATGATTTAGATCATCAACAGTATGACCCGGTGTCATCACCGTCCTTAAACGAGAAGCGTCTTGGATCCTCAGGTACTGAGATCTTGTTAAGGAGTTCGTTTAGAGTTGTAAGAGTAGGAGGAAACGGGGTTACGGTTTAGGCTTTTAGGGTTTAGGGTAACGTTATCCACTCTAGATCCGCATTCCTGTAACTTAACTTGATAAGTCAAGATCCCTACTATAACTATAGCAGCATACATTCAATCATGTAGGACCCTATGATTGTATCTTACATTGAACCCTACACACTGAACCCTGAACCCTACACCCAAAACCCTAAACCCCAAACCCTAGACTCTACACCCTAAACCCTAAACCCAAAAGCCTAAACCCAAGACCCTCTAAACCCAAAGCCCTAAACCATCCTAAACCCTAAACCCCTTTAGGCCCTAAACCCTAAACCCCTTTAGACCCTAAGCCCTAAACCCTAAACCCCTTTAGACCCTAAGCCCTAAACCCTAAACCCCTTTAGACCCTACACCCTAAACCCCTTCAGACCCTACACCCTAAACCCCTTTAGACCCCAGGGTATTCTGCTAAGTTGGCGTTTAGATCACCGTCCAAAACCCTAAACCCGAAACCCTAAACCCAAGACCCTCCAAGCCCTAAATCCCAAGCCCTGACCCAAACTCGAAACCCTAAACCCTAAGCCCTAAACCCTAAACCCTAAACCCTAGGCGAGGGGGGTGCGGACAACCTGACTTTGATTACTTGTGGTTCACGGTTCGGGCTCCGCCGGGACTTGCAGGGTTGTGGCTTGTTCAACCAGTGAGGTTTACAGTGTAGGGGTTTAGGGTTTAGGGTTTTAGCGGTTTAGGTTTTAGGGTTTAGGGGTTAAAGTTTAGTTTTCAAGGGTTTAGGGTTTAGGGTTTAGAGTTTAGGTTAAGGGTTTAGGATTTAGGTTAAGGGTTTAGGGTTTAGAGTTTAGAGCTTAGGTTAAGGGCTTAGCATGTGGAGTGGAGCTTGTTCTGCGACATCGTGCCCAGGAGATTCTTGCACTGAATCGCACTGAGCCGACGTCTCGCGTGCGGCTCACCGAATTGGCCAAAGAACTTAGTTAGACTACTTAGTCTAGGACATTTTCAGGTGGGTAGTCACCGTTATGGGAGCCTTAAGCCCTATATGGGAGTTTCCGAAAATCAGGGTACCATATTTTGGGGTCCTCATAATAAGGATCCTACTATTTGGGGTACTATGTTAGGGTCCCCTCTTTTCGGAAACCCCCATATACCCTAAAACTCCCCACCTGTGGTTTCCTTTAACTTAGTCAGGCTGTAACCGTTCGAGTTAGAGTCGAACCCGGATCTGACACCTTAGATATTGCTACAGTTTTAGGGTTTAGGGTTTAGGGTTTAGGGTTTTGGTAAGGGGAGAAGTGTGTAATTATTAACTTTAAAAGCCTAAACCCTAAACCCTAAAGGTCTTCTTGAGATATATGCATGGGCTTACTTAGGCTTTCTGCTCAGGGCGTTTTGGTTTATACATATGTTTTACAGGTTAGGGCGTACGGTTTCAGTTGTTGGGTCTAGGGCTTATACGGTTTAGGGTTTATAGGGTTTATAGGGTTTAGGGTTTATGCGGTTTAGGGTTTAGGGCTTGGGGCGTAGGGATTCGGGTGTTGGGTCTAGATCTGGAATCCGTAGCCAAGGGAGCGTGAGATCTGAAATTTCGAAAGCACGCTCTAGATACGTGAAAATAGGGTAAGTAAGCAGAAAACAAAGTATGTAGTCCAGCAACCCAAATCGCTTAGGCCCTAAACCCTAAACCCTAAACCCTAAACCCTAAACCCTAAACCCTAAACCCTAAAGGCTTAGGCACTTAGAGATGTAGGGCACCCTGAACCCCAAGGCCTGGCCTAGCCCAAGGCCGCTGAATCTCAACCGCTTCTCGAAACAATCTACTACAATATGATAAGACTAGTTCGGTACACGACAATATTCTATAATATGCCACTGCATACCCTAAACCCTAAACCCAAAATCAACAAATAGCAGCTTCATCGGTCCTGTGCGGTGTGAGCTGCGCAGCTCTCGGCAACAAATGCCCTGAACTCCTGCTCCTGCCAGCTGGCATAGCCTTGAACTGTAGACTTTTGAACCCGCCGTATTTTAAGGGTTTAGGATATTTTGTGTTCTGGGGCTTCTGAAAAGCCCCAAGTCCCGATACGCACTGCCCTGCATTGATTTCCATATGCTCTGCAAGTTGTTCTCATAAGCTCCCAGCGTGTTTAATATAGGGGCCTTAGTAATTAGAATAGGGTTTTGGGGTATATTATACTATAATTATACTAAGGAGCCCCAAAAAACCTATTCGAATTTTTAAGGCCCCTACATTAGTACGCCCATCTCAAGATGAAGTTTGGTCGAAGCTGATGTGATGAACCTACAAAACTCCATGCAGGGTCTACAGAAATTTAGGGGTTTATGGTTGACAGACCCTGCACAGTAGGATCTGCGCAACGAGAACCTACGGGAGAAGAACGCTTAATCTGAAGAAGCTCCGACCATTCACAAAGACCCTCCATATTCCACGCCTCCTACACCCTAACCCCTAAACCGTATTTGACCTAGTGCTTGACCGTTCCTCAGAGAGCATCTTAAGCCCTTTCAAAGGCCTCCCCCACCAGAGTCAGTAGTTGTGTAACCTTCAACCCAGCTCAGCGTTCAGAAGGGTTTAGGGTTCCCAAAACCTCCAATATCCCTTAATTAAGGAATATACCTTAAATCTTATTAGGGTTCCTATTATAGTTTAAAGTATATTCATTAATTAAGGGGTATTGGAGTCTCTGGGAACCCTAAACCCTAAACCCTAAACCCTAAACCCCTAAACCCCTAAACCCTAAACCCTAAACCCTAACTCCTAAACTTAATTAAGGGGTTTGGGAGGCTCTGGGTTTAGGGGCTTCAGGGTTGTCTTTTCGGTTTCAGTCTTTTCTGGTTTTGCCAATGTACGGATTGGAGCCCGACGCCTGAACCTTATTAGGGTTTAGGGTTTAGGGTTTAGGGTTTAGGGTTCCTTGGCATCAAAAAAACCCAGAAGCCTTCTATAATAGGGACTTTGGGCCCAAAAGCCTTAAAATATGAGTCCTTAGAGGGTAAGGGACTTGAAAAACTTAAACACCAGAGCCCAAGCCTAAACTAATCCGACTCCATGACTTTAAACCTGAAACCCTCAAAACTCAAACCCCAAACCCTAAACCCTCGACCCTAAACTCGAAACCCTAAACCCTGAACCCTCAAAAGGCCCGTCTGAGCTTCCGTGGTACTTGTGGCTCCAGTATATCTTCTTCGGGGGGTTCCTGCGCGCGCCCAGTTCAAAGATGCTGCAGGAAAGCCTTGCTGCCACCTGGGCCGTCTTGAACAAGCAGTTTAGGGTTTAGGGTTTAGGGATAGGCAGTATTTTGACCCCTGTTTAAGAGACTTCTTCAACTAAGGTTCGATTGTCGCTGCTGTGTTTTGCTATTCACCCATCATAAACAAGGGGACCAAAACGGAACTTCAATGTAGAGACAAGTAGAGTAGACCCGAGCCTGAGGTGCCAAAGCCTAAACCAGGTTGTTCAGTGGTATACTTGTTTGTTTTGTTGATTCCCATTATGAACCAAGTTATCACAGTGTAAGCATCCCCCCTCTTCCCCCAACTTTTCCCGGTGGGTTGCTGAAGCCCTAACCGCCAAACCCTAAACCCCAAACCCTGAACCCTAAACCCTAAACCCTGAACCCTAAACCCTGAACCCTGAACCCTAAACCCTAGACCCTCAACACAAACAACACCCCAACCTCTGGGCAGAGATGGCTCCGGTGGTGGCTTCAGCAATGCTCTTGTCGCAGGGCTTGGGGTGTTAGTGCGATGCCAGAGGAATGCTATGAGTTCAGGAGCCGCTAAGTTGTATCTCCTTATCAGAATATCATTGAACCTGAACTACTCATATCTATATCTATATATATATATATAAGTATGT
>CAJNDV010033855.1:0-18569 GCA_905221635.1 Symbiodinium sp. CCMP2456
GGCTCTGAAGGAACCCTAAACCCTAAACCCTAAACCCCTAAACCCTAATCCCTGAACCCTGAACCCTGAACCCTAAACCCTAAACCCTAAACCCTATAAACCCTAAACCCTAAACCCTAGGAGTTCGGGCTTTTAGGTTCAGGATTTGGGGGACGTGCCGGCTCTGGGCCCCCTGCAGGCGGTGCTTCGGCAGCTGGTTGCGAACCAGAAGATTTGGGACCAGGCCGTGGGTTTGTCAAAAAGAAACGGGGGTTGAAAGGGTTGTAGAGGCTGATTTCGGCAGGAATTTCATGCGAGCTGTCTAGGGACGAGGGCCCTAATGTCAGTGCTCCGAAAGTTCATCCTTATTCCGGGGGGGCAGGGGGGGGGCAGCGGTCTACATGACGGAGTTAGGGGGATGTCCGGGTGCAGGTTTTCAAGGTTTGGAATGTAGGAGGTTGCTTGACACAAGGCTTCAGGGTTTGGGTCTTAGGCCTTCCGGATTCCGGTGATGAGGACCTCGCTCGGAGCTTGAAGATGTGGATACTCGATTTTGGTTTTGGTTTTGTGGCAGTTCTCTGAACCGCATAGCATACGATGAAGACTATGTTACCGAACATATACACATATACATACTTTTGCTAGCATAGTACTTCCCGGATAGTGTCAACAGCGAATCTGAAGATCGTACGAACAAGGGATACGATATTGTTGACATTACGACAGTTAGCAAGCAGCCGACTGTTGGTGATTTCTGATGTTCTGTCATCATTGTCTTGTTGGTCGTTATGCACGAACTTCCACGACATGATCATCCACACAAAAGCTGATGGTCCGAATTCAGCCTGCTGAAATCCAGGCCGTCCTCGACGTCAGGGCGATCTCCTGCCAGGCCGTGGCATTACTCGTTCGCTTTGCGAGCGTCCTCCTAGGCACCTCCAAACGCGCCCTAAAATGAGGGGGGTACCTCATACGAGGTTCCTTCTAGTAAGGGTCCCGAATCAGAAGAGTCTGCACACATGGGAGGGTTACGTGCGCCGGGGCGTTTGGCCAGTGCAGGAAGGAAATGGAGGCAACGGCGGAGCAGGTGACGATGAAGAAGTCGCGAATTCTGACGACGTCTCTGATGAGGACCTCATGTAGCAGCCTGAAAAACTATAGTACGTTATACCCCAAACCCTGTCTAGCATGCAGAGATGATTCTGTGGATTTGTTTCGGGGCGAGTTTCTGAAAGCATTGCATCTTTGGGAGAGGTTGCCTTTGCTGGCCCTCGGCTGTCACCACCTTGAGGTGTTGAGGAAAGTTGTATACAACTTGTAGACGAATCGAAGATGTGTGTGTGTGTGTGTGCGTGTGCAAGTGTGTGTTGTGTGCGTGTGTGTTTGCCTGTTTCTGTTCCATCGTCTTGCGATGAGGACATGGATCTGCTGTCGCTGGGCCAGCAGGCCACGAAGTTGCGGCTGGAGAAAGGACCGCTTCGACCAGGGAGCTTCATGTGTGGACGAACAGCCTTGCAATAATTTTGCTCAGCACAACAAGGTCGTGTATGTCTATATTATATGCCCGGCGTGTCTGCTGGTCGGTGGTGCCCTCAGGACACTCGCTGCCACCTTCCTCTTCCAACCTCGCCTGCCTTCGCCACCTGCATCATGCCTCTTGGCCACCTTTTAGCAACAGACGGTCTGACAGGAGGGTTACAAGCGCCTGGGCATGAGTGAAAGACGATCCAGGCCTCCGTGACACGGCTATGTGGGTCGCTGGCACAGATCACAGGACCTGGGAAACCCTTCGTGCTGCCTAGCACCAAAGGCCACGGTATGCATGTATGTGTGTGTGTGTGCGTTGGCTTTTGTAGTGTAATGTAATGCAATGTAAGGTACTGTAATGTAATGTAATGTAATGTAATGTAATGTAATGTAATGTAATGTAATGTAATGTAATATAATGTAATGTAATTGTAATGTAGCTGTACGAAAACATGTACGTATGCATGTATGTAAGTTGGCTACCCCGAAATGCTGGGAGCTCGAGTCGTATGATCTGCAGGCCTCGCTACGAAAAGTGGAGCCTTCAGAAGCCACTCTTTGTGACAGCATAGATGTGAGCCAACCTCCAAAGCCGAAAGAAGCCTGTTTCTGATTCCCAGAGACCCAGAAATCCTGCTTGTCTGCAGGAGTGCGGCGATGAGTTGTTTTCTGGGGGCCCTTCTGGGCCGATAATGCTGCGAAGGGAATTCTGGGGGAGCCCTCGAGGTAGTACCCTGCTGCTAGGACACTGGCTACAATGCGGATACAGCATCTGTTGTTCATGCTAGCGATTGGCTACCTCTGTGATATTTCGCATGAACCTGAATAGCGTAGATCATGTTTGCTATCCTGTGGCTTCAAGTCTGCTCTTCGTGCCAGTGCCCTAATTAAGGACAGCAGTGCATGGTCTGTAGCATGCAAGCAAGGGTCAAACCTGAAAAGGGGCCTTGCTTCCGCAACCCTGGCTGTGTTATCGGTTGCACGTGCCAGAGGGGCAAGGAAGCGATTTCCCGAATTAACATGCGTGCCGCCATGGGTGAAAAGGCCGGTAATTAAGACTTGCACCCAAGCAGCCTATATTATGGGGTCCTTGAAATAAGGATCCTACCATTTAGAGTACTATACTAGGGTCCCCTACTGTAGAAACGATCTGGAGAAGCAACGCAGCTCGATGATGCTCGATGCACGGACTTCGCTTGAGCACCACCGCAAGGTGGGAGCTGCAGTACGATCTCCTGCTGCAGAAACATGACCAGCAACGTCAGGCCCGACTGGACCGGCTCTGACAAGACCCACCAGAGTATGGGTTATCGGATATCACGGTGGTCCAAGCTGGGGCTAAACTCGGCGAAAAGGACTTTTGGGATGAATGAGGGTTCCTTAGAGGGTGCAGGGTGTGAGAATTTATGATTCTGAGCTGACTCTCTAACCTAGAAAGCTCATCTGTGTTGATCAGTTTTGCCAATCTGGTGGCAGGAGCTGCGACAAACTCGGCAAGAGCTTGTCAGCGTCCCAGTCAGAACAGCTCGAGATTTCACGAGATTTCATTGTTTTTGTGTACGGACTTAAACTCTACTCCAGACTCCCCGCCCCGAAGCCTAGCACCACAAGCCTTGAGCTATCCACCCAGGGCCCCCGCAGCCGAAGCAGAGCACAGCAAAGGTATTTCACCTATAGATATGATTTTTTGGAGTCTGTGGGAGAAGGTTTATCGCTAGAATAGTAATAGGAATAATAACCATGGTAACTTGTAGCAGTACTATTTCTCCCGAGCGAACATCATCGTGTCCTGCTTCTGCATCATCATCTCAGGCAGCATCAGGCAGCAAAGCTGTCGTCATTGGTACATGCCTGCAGCCAATTGGTATATTTTGAGTAGCAGCTGCATGTGTTGGCGCCGTCAATCCTTAGAACCACACTACGGCGCAGTTCTTTTCCCACCCCCCCCTGCAAACGAGGCACGCCTCCGAGAGGCAGGCCTTACGCTTCAGGCACGGCTCCGGGCGTGGACTTCTGCTGGAAAGCAGGGCTCAGGAAAGGGCTTAGGGAGTTGGGGGTGGTGATCAGGGTTAAGGATTGAATTGGGGCTTGGGACTTAGGGATTGAAGATGGTTTAAGCGTTTAGAGGGTCGGCTTTAGGGACTCTCATGATGAGGAGTGCCACGGTTCGGTAGTTTTTGTGGCCTCTGAACTGCAGAAACTCATTCTGAAGCATTGTCTCCGGATGATGGGGCTTCCTTTCTTCGGGCTCATTATCTACAGCCGTCACCAGAACACAAAACTTGTGAGTTGCAGAAAATCAGAGACCGACCATGGCGAGGATCTTGCTCACGTTTTGGGGTGGCCTAAGCTTCTAAAAAGGCCTAAACCACAACCCTAAACCCTAAACCCTGTCAGCGCTAATCTCCTTCAGCTTCCCCAAGACCGAGCTCTATGCAAGGCCGCCGCCGACGGCTTGCTGGGCTCCTGCACCGCCGCGGAGACGCTGCAAGAGAGGCGCAATAAAGTGGAAGTGGTCGTTTTAGGGGCTTATAGGGTTTCTATAATAAGGGTATCTATAAGTGTCACCATGAGGGTTTTGCGGTTTTAGCATTCAAGGTTTAGGGTTTAGTGATTTAGTTTTGTGTTGGATTAGAGCTTTTCTATTTCGGGTTCCGGGGCTAGGGTGCCAGGTCAGAGACAGCAAGACTTACAACCTCTACAGCCGAGACATCGAATCCATGAAGAGCAGTGTACAGGCCTGAATCGCTACCAACAGGGCATCGGCGCGCTCAACCCTCAACCCTAAAAGCCCCAAGCTCTGAAAACGCTGCTACCCTTAATACACCTTCCATTTCAAACTGTGGAGTACGTTGGGCATAGGGGAGAGCGAAACAAACGCAACAACCCTGAAGCTTTAACCCAATCGAACCCTAAACCCGAATAACCCAAACTTTAAACTTTAAACACAAAGCCCTAAGCTTATAAGCCCGTACGGCCCTATAACCTCCTGGGTGCCCTCTTGCAGGTGGCCAGATGCGGATCGCTCCCAAAGATCGGAGCAGAACCTGAGTCCAGCACCCTCAGAGAAAGGGAGTGACCTGAGTGCGATTTGGGAGTTTCCGAAAATTAGGGGTACCTTATTTTGGGGTTCTTATAATAAGGATCCTACTATTTAGGGTACTATATTAGGGTCCCCTATTTTCGGAAACCCCCATTTTAGTTTTCTGTTTTTCTGCTTCTAGGTTTTAGGATTTAGGGCTCAGGGTTGAGTTTCAGAACATGATGGACCCGGATCATATTGACATACTGTTTCATTCTCCTCCACTTGGCGCAGGGGCTCTGGATCAGGTGGCTGGGAGCCTTGCAATCATACCTCTGTTTTTTGACAGGGTAACTTGCCTTGAATTTCAAACCCCGGTGGCCTTAGATACTACAGCAAATCTGGATAGTTACATTTTTTCTGTGCCGAGAGCTGGAAGTCGTTAACTAGACCGCGTTGACGCCTTAGAGAGGTTCATTGTGGTACCCAGAAAAGGCCGTGGTGGCTAGCCAGAAGTCGGCTGCGCTTCGGTCATTTTGGGCAGCAGCCCAATCTGAACCATCATCCTTAACAACCTGCCCATCATCACAGTCCTGATCATTATCGTCGGGATCACCAACAGACTCATCTTTTGAATCGCACAAAATCCTACATATTCCTAGATCCCAGCCCTACCTAAACCCCGGCCCTAAACCCTAATTAGTACAGAAGCCCTAAACCCTAATTAATACATATAACCCTAAACCCTAATTTACACATAAAACCCTAAACCCTAATTTATTTTTCAACCCTAAGCCCTAATTTATATATAAAACCCTAAACCCTCACCCAATCCTTAGGCCCTCCTTCAGCACCCGCTGTTTTTGGGCCCTAAACCCTAAACCCTTGGGGCTCCGGGCTCAAGCTGACTGTCGAGCCGGCCCAGCTGCGCCACAGTTCCCCCGTCTTCCTCTGATCATGTGGCAAGCTGCTGGCGCCTTGGTCGCAGCCCGGTTTAGGGCTGTTGTAGGGAGTTTAGGTTTAGGGTTTAGGGTTTAGGGTTTAGGGAGTTTAGGGTTTCGGGAGTTTAGGGATTAGGGTATAGTATAGGGAGTTTTGGGTTTCGGGAGTTTAGGGTTTCGTATAGGGAGTTGAGGGTTTCGGGAGTTTAGGTCTGAGGGTTCCAAGTTTAGGGGCCCCTCCCTTCAGGGAGTTCCTGCAGTTCACCGACAGATCATGAAGTGCCGGAGCCCGCGTGTAATCGGCTTCGCAGGTCCTGCTGCTAGGCGAGTGTGGCAACGCCATGCCGCAGGCAGTGTGCGCGGCGTTTCAGGTGGCAGCTGCTGTTGATTGTCGCACATCCCTCTATTATGCTTTACTATAGTATACTATAGTATACTATAGCATGCGATACTTTATGTTGCTCTATTATACTCATGGAACTCAAGAAAGTGACGAGATCCCTTGACCTGCACAGGTGTCATTGTCGGGGGAGGCGTCACCGGATGCGCCATGCTCTACAACCTTGCCCAGCGGGGCGTCAAGTGCGTCCTTTTTGAAAAGGTGCCGGGGGCTCTAGAGAAGCGGAAGGACAGTGGAGAAGAAGCATGAAAGCGGGCTCCATTCTATAGTCTGGACTGAACTCTACTTGTAGACGGCCTACCGACCAAGATTATTTAGACTCTGCTTTTGCACACAGCCGCAAGATTGCCACTGCAGTGCAACTAGTTGACGATTGTAAATGTGATGTTGAGTACTGGCAGGGCGAGCTTACTTGTGGAGCCACCTGGCATGCAGCGGGTCTGGTGACCCGTTTCCATGGCGGTAACAACTTCCGCCTGTGGCACGATGAGGGTGTGAACCTCTTTACGCAGTGGCAAAACGAAGGCGGGCTTCTTGGATCCTTTGCCCGTGCTCCTGGAGCTGTTTGTTCTATACTGCGAAGGGAGTAAATCGTGCAATTCCTTCGCTGGTTCTAAACAAATACGCAAATAATTGAACATGTAGACATGTACATGTATATATGTATAGAACTGCACACATGTATGTAACGATCTATAGATTAATACAAATGTGCATGCATGCATGTATGTACATACATGCACACATGCATACATGCATATGTATGTATGTATGTATTTATTTATTGTGTAGATGTACATGTATACATATATACATGTGTACATACATGTATATATATATATATATCCATGTATAGGTATATTTCTGTAGGTGTCTACAGAATTACACATGTGCATATTTGTCTATCTATCTGTCTACCTTAAATTATTGTCTATCTATCTGACTAACCATCTACCCATCAACAGAGCTATCCAATCTAATCTTGACTTAGTCTGGTCTAGTCCTAGCTCAGCTAGCCTAATCTAAGTCTATTCTAATCTAGTCTAGTCTAGTCCAACCTAACCCAATCTAACCTAAGAGCTATTTAACTACCTATGTAACAGGGCTTTGTGTCCAAGCGCACGCACAGACACACACACACACACACACACGCTCACTCACCGAGACCACGAACACACTGTACATATACATTCATTTACGCACGATATCTCAATGTGCACGTGCACATCTTTGTGTGGATATACAAGTACATTACAGAGCTACATACCTACGCCTTCCATGTCGCACAGTGTTTCGCACCGGCAGGAACCCCGCTCAGTTTTCACACGCCGGGCTCCATCCGACTGATCCCCAACGAGCTTCTTGGCGTAGTTCAATTGTGTTTAATATTAGGGTCGCTCTTTGAAGCTTCTTGTCATGAGGATCCTGTTGCCTGACGGTCGAAACGAGGGATCCTTCTTATTTCTGGAACCCGTAACTGGCCTCGGTAAAGAAGGCCCTACATAAGTGGCACAGGGCTTCGGCATTTATTGAGCTGAGTTTAAGGGTTTCGAAGGGACAAGATGACGAATCATTGAGGGGCTGTGATATTACTGCATATTTCGTTGTATGATAGTGTGTTGTAACTTGTTCTAGTCTACTATAGCCAATTCTATCCTTAGTGTGTTCTATTATATTCTGTCTTTTATAAAACACAGTATTGTGCCATAGAATGTCAGGTATAGGCATTTTATGCTACACCATACTTCACATATATTATTTTGTGAAACTAAAATGTAATGTTGCCTCATGTAATTTTGCATCAATATTACATGAGAGTACATTATGCACCTAGTCTTCTAAATTCTGCTCCACGACATTGCACATTATGGTCTAGTTTTCTACATTGCATTACATTACATTACGCTCCTTTTGATTTGCCATTGAAGCACATGGTGTTCTATTACATTTTTGTGTTGTGTTACATTACATTACGTTGTTTGGTACATGTTTCGAGAAAGTGTGTATACATATATACACACATACACATATATATATATATATATATATAGAGGCATTGCATTGCACTGTATTGCGTGTTAGTCTACTTCACATCTGTACAAGCGACTATTTTCTGTTGTGCCGTTGTCTTCTGCGCTTTTGCATTATCTTGTCTTATAGGGTCTTGCCTTATCTTATCTCACCTCATCTGATATCATCCCATCTTGTCTTGTCGTATCTTAACTTGTATCAAGAATATCATGCCGTCAAATACTGTGAGTTTTGCAGTACATTCTGAAGATTGAAGTCACAGTCACAAGGGTTTCCGCACAGCTGCTGCATGTCCTGGCGAGTCTGCCTCCAGTGTAGCCGCGAGCCATGTCCCTTCAGCGTTGCGCCTTTGAACTTTTTTTACGTTTGGAATGCAATGAAAGATACCTGCAGGAAGTCCTACATCGACGAGGCTCGCTTGTCTGCATATCAGCCGGTGCATGGTTTCGAGTCTTGTCGCTCTTCTTCAGCTCCTCGGAAGGTTACATAGACTGTAAAGGATGCTTCGTAATGACAACTATAACAACTATAATAACGATAAGCACGATATATTTTAGCGACTATAATATCGAAAATGACAATAATAATACAATAACAACAAGAATAACGCTAATGCTCTTAGCTCTGTTTTTTTGAACCAGGCCAGATACCAAGTCGGCAAAGCGAAGATCTTCTCGTCTCTATTCGGTTGTGCTGAACACCACATGATCTCCCCAGATGAGATCAAGGAAAAAGGGTCGGGGTTTGTGGTTTAGGGCCTAGGGTTTAGGGCTTTAGGGTTTAGGGCCTCACGCTTGACCGATTCCTGGGTTTTCAGATCTTCCGACGCCCTGCAGGAGAAGCATCCTCTGGTGAACCTAGACGACAGCGGGATCTATGCTGGCATTTTGACAGAGGGGGATGGTCACATCGACCCAAGCAGTGTCACAAATGCCTTTGCAGACCGAGCTAAAGGCCAGAGGGTTGAGGGTTTGTTTAAGGTTTAGGGTAATGCTAAACCCCAAACCCTTCAGGAATTCCGATTCAGCAGCATAGCAGCTAGGGAGGAACTTGGGGGTTTTGCTTCATCACTCGAAGGTGTTAGTAGCTGCAGCGCATCAAGGATCTTTTCGCAAGGTCTGGCGCGAGCTGCCCCATGATTACATTCCCGAGCCATGAAGGGCTCCTCACAGCTGTTGATGCCAACGTCTTCATCCTATACATGGAAGCCGTGCGGGTGTAGATGCTGTGCACCTCCCCTCCTTGCAACAGGCCTCGGCGGCGTCATCGAGCAGAAAACGGAGGCACCACCACCTGCGATTGAACAAGGGTATCAACTTATTGCGAATCCGACAATGGGCAATTGGACAGAACCATACACAAAGAAAAGCATGAACAACGACCCAAGCAAGACTTTGAACATGAGCAACCAACAAGTAATCTTTGCAGTCGGAGTCACCGTTGCCACTATCGCCGACAGCATCATGACAATCTTTATCACCAGGTCATCGCCAGCGTTTGCCACTTGTCATATCTTGTCATATCACGTGGCAGAATTTTCCCTGACCCGAACCATATAATGGGTCAATATGTCGCAGTTTTAACGGCTAGATCCTGACGCAGCAGCTCCGGCGGCGATCTGTCCTGGACACCCACCAAAGCTGGAATTTTCTGTACTTGTATTAAACATGTTGCATACCTTAAAGAAATAAATAATTAGAAACATAGATAGCAAATGAATATATAATTAAAAAGAGAATAGCCAATATACATACATATATATATATATACATACACACACATTTGTGTTTGCGCGTCTGTGCGTTGATTATGTTGATCCCCGAATTAATCCCCAGTTCACAGAGCCGGCTGAACCGGCCTCGCCATGCACAGGTGGTGGCCCTCAACCTGCTTCCCAGCAAGCAGTGGGAAGTCATTACCCGCACAGCTGCAGGCACGGATTCATCTCCCAAAACGGTTTGGGGTTTAGGGCTAGATTTGGCAAAGGACCGGGAACTTCGGACATGTCTTTTGCAGCCTGCTGCCGTTCTTGTGGGTTGCAGGGGTAAGCTGAAGTCATCCTTGAAGTACGTCAAAGCCCGATACCAAAGATCTAGTTGCTTGTGTTTGGGTTCATCAGCCAACCTAACCTCCAAGTCGCATCACCTTAAAGTTCAGTCGCCTCATGCGATCTGCCGTACTTACGGTGGAGCCAGATCCGCCCCAAAAGCAGTTTAATCAAATCCGAAGCTCCTCCGAAACAGGTGAAGAAAAGCGGACGGTAGCAGACTTCGTGATCAACGCAGCCGGGCTCTGGTGCCACTTGTCTTCGAAGGCTCTGAGGGGGTTCAGGGCTGCGGAAGCGACGTGGTTCTCAGCTGACTTTGCATGATCTTTTTTCTGAAAAGTTGTGAGTAAGGCCGCGTCCACTTGTGCGTAGGGCATTGGCCAGGGTATTTGAGTAACCCAGTCAAGCAGTCACTGGACCCGTGCACGGACAACTCAGGCGACAAAGTTGGTGCCATGGCTGGCGTCCGCGTGCCGTCGGTGGTGTTGCAGCATCAGTGAGCCCAACAGAGCAACCAAGGGGACTTTAGGGGTGCAACGACACTACCACTTTTTGAGTCGTTTTCATCTGGCGGTGATTTCCTGAAACATCTTTTGCAAACCTGGCCTGACACACTGCACGTCGCAGCAGTAGTCATGACTTGGCGTATCATGGTGCTCAGGGCAGCAAGGTGGGTTGCAACGACGACATTGATTCGACTGGGTTTTCGTGCCAAGATTATCCCATGCTCAAGGCCACCCTCGCTCTCCCTCACCGAAGCAGCTATCAAGAAGGGCAGAGCTCCCTCTGGAGCCCTGTCATTCTTGACTCCTCTACAGCGCAGAGGAGCCACGCCTTCGTAGACACAGACGGGCTGGATGTCGCTTACAGACCAAGATTCTAGACTTCCACTCAGATCACCTAGATTGTGCACAGGCCTGACTCTCTAGGATCACTGCTGCATGATCATTAAACTACGCTCGAATTGCTTGGGGCGAGGTACTGCATCACGGAGGCCATCCCGGAAGTGAAGGACCGCGATGTGATGTAAGTTGCTTCTTCCTGTCGTCCACGGCACCCGATCTGCAAAAAGAGGGCAGTCGTCTCCTTAGACTATCTAGTCCTGTCGTCCTCTTTGTTACAGGAAGCGCGACAGACTTTGATCGCAATACTATCGGCCGACCATATGTATAAAGAAGCCTAAGCACATTTGCTTTTATGCGCATTTATGCCGGAGAATTTGCAGATAAGCAGCATGCAGGTAGCTCGAACGACACACACGCATAGGATCATATACGTGTTTGTCTCTGTGTGTATATATATATACACACACATGGGCATGTATGCATGTATGCATGTAAGTTTGTATATGCATGTGTATATCCGTATACTCTGTGTGTATGCATCAGGAGTATCACGACAAGCACGGCCACCAGCTGCCAGTGCTCCGGGACTTGAAGGGCTCCTTCTACGTGCGCGACGAACGCGACGGGATCCTGCGACTTGGAATACACACCTCAACTAAGCCCTACCGGAGCCCTCAAAAGCTTAGATTTTTTAATTTTGGGTTTAGGGTTAAGTGAGAAACATCAACCGCGATGTATCCTGAAGGGAGTGTTTCGGTCGGAAGCGAGCATTTGCTGTGGTGTGCTACACTTTCAGCTGCGCACCCATGGTTTGATAGTTGCAACAAAGATAGTCAAAAACTTAAACCTGGCATTGAATTTCTGTGTCAAGCATCAAACCTTACCTTCGGCTTCTGTCTGGCAGCATTTGCGATTCATGTCATTACGGGTCAGGCGTTGAGGTATTGGAGTTCAAATCATACGGTATATGGCTGAATTGCATACTCACTTAGAGTTAAGCTTGTATTGCCAGCCACTATACTTAATATGGATTACTGGAATTCTATGTAGTCTTAAAGTGTGATGACGTTTTATCAGTATTCTGCACGCGGCTGTGTCTAGGCGGCCTGGCTTGCCTTGTCTGTCAAGGAGGGCCATTATTCGTACTACCAATGCACCGGCCGTAGCAGCAGCAACAACAACAGCAACTACAACCGCTACTACGACAACGACTATTACTGCTGCTGCTACTGCTGCTGCTGCTGCTGCTGCTGCTGCTGCTGCTGCTGCTGCTGCCACTACGACGACACTACCACCACTGCAGCTTCCACAACCCTACCGCGACGAACACTAGTCGTTCTGTCTCATCATTCCCATTCTTGTGCTAGTTGGTTTCCTTGCAGTGGTGTTAACATAGGGGCCTTAATAGTTACCTCTACTATTTTGGGGATTCCTCATTATTATTATAGCATAATGGGCCCCAAAGCCCTATTCTAATTATTAAGGCCCCGACATTACGGTTTTTACTTCCGCGCCTGGGAGCTTTCGCCGAGGCTGGGTCCCTACGAGTATTCGGAGGCCATGCAGCTCGCCCCGGCGGAGTGGCGGCAGACAGGCATGCCCAACGAGCCGGGTCCTCAGTAAGGAAGGAGGGAAGGACCGAATATGCGGCTACTATCTGTTTATCTATCTGTCTGTCTGTCTCTCTATCCATCTGCAATCTAATACGCGTTTGCTTGTTCACTCGTTGATTTATTCAGTTGTTGATTTGTTTGTATATTCATTGGTTTTCTGTTTATGGATGTACCACTCGATGTTTTATTAACCGATATTCCATGTTTCGATTTGCGCATAAATATACATGCTTCGTTTATATGCCCATTCTTTTACATGCATACCTGGGCATTTATGTGTACGTGATTACACATACATACACATGTATGTCATGTATGATCAACAACTACAGCAACGCAGACTCGCCCGAACCTCGCCTCCTACTTTCCCTGGGCAGTGTCCGCAATGGTGGCAGAGATGATCCTGAAACATGTTTCAGGTTGCGTACTTCTGCTCTGAGGTACTCTAACTTCCTTTTTGAGGGCGATGTGGAGCGCCTGATGCCGCACCTGGAGCGGGCGATGGAGATCCTGCCGCAATTTGGGGAAGTAGGCCGGGGTAAGACAGAAGACATGCAGCTGCAGCCACTCTAGCCCTAGCCACCCCAGCACTCATGTGAATGACATCCTGGTTGTGCCTGGAAAGCCTGCCCGATCGTGTCGTGAAAGCTGTAACGTGCAACAGCATCGTTTCTAGATTCTAGACGGAAGGCATGAAGACCGTGCTGAACGGGCCCACGATGTGGCCGGCGGATGGAAACCACCTTGTCGGCCCTGCACCGGAGTGGGACGTGGCGCCCAACTTTTGGCTGGCATGCGCAGAGCCCGGGGCCTAGGAAGCGAATGCTGATAATGCTTGAGATAAGATAGCCAGATGCATATACATGGGCCAACGAACAGGTACATGCAGACGGAGAGGTAGACAGCTGCACAGACACAAACGCATAAGACGTAATTATGCATCTACATCTACGTATGCATACATGCATATACATACATACATGTGCACACACACACATATATATATATATATATACATATACACATGTCTACCTATATTGGTCGATATGCGTTGTAAATGCACATTCTGATATACACAAGAACAGTTGGATGTGGGTTCCCGTACAGTAACACATCCATACGCTCATGTACCGTTACACGTCCTTTTACCGTTGAGTTTCCGATGCTTCAGTCTAAAAGATAAGGCAGCTTGGCTTGCTGAGACTTTCCAGCAAGAGTTGTCTAAAGGGATGCAGATTGCATGTGGTTCAACGCCGAGATTTCCGAAGCCCTGGAGCGTGAGATCTTGCAGGTCCTACGGCATTGCGCACAGCGCAGGCCTAAGCCGCTACCTGTCGGAGTGGATTGCCAACGGGGAGCCGCCCTACGAGCCCTGGCTGCCCGGAGTCCCCTGCGTCCCAGGAGTAGGTTCAGTTGCTTAGGGCAGTTTGTTCGGATATACTGCTTCAATTGCCAGACCGATTTCTGCAAGACTTACAACTCAAAGGTTCCACATATCCACTTGCCAAGCCGAGCACCATGAAACATGAAAGTGCCTCCTACTTTCACCTGTGGATAAGTACTGTACCCTTTGTAGTAGAACATGGGTACACAAATCAAAGCCCCAAGCAGACAGCTCGCCCCAAAGCTCCTGAACCAAGTGTCCACAACTTCTGCTCCGGCTAGCAGAACTTGAGTTTTTTGCGTAGCCCTAAACCCTAAACCCCCACAGGAACTGAAGGAGGCCGACCCTGCGAGGCCGGAATTCTTCATGGCTGACGGAGGATGTTGGCCACTGCTTCTGCTTCTGCTGCGGCTTCTGCTGCTGCTGCTGCTGCTGCTACTGCTACTGCTACCACGTACTACTGCTGCTACTGATGCTGCACTTGCCACTGCCGTTGCCAGGGCGACTGCTTTGTCACCGCTATTTCTGCTGCTACTACGACGACTACTGTACGACGACAGCCACTCCTACCGCTGCTGCCTGTTCTGCTATAAATGTTGTTGACAGTGCTGCCGCTGCTACTGCTTCTGCTGCTGCTGCTGCTGCTGCTGCTGCCTCTAGCCCTTGCCTCACTGCCATTCTCACTGCCGCGACTTCTCGACGAAAGCTATAACGACGACTATGACGACGACGAGAAGACTCCAAGTAAGCCTTTTGGAGCTCGGGCTCTTTCCTAGCATGTGTAGTGACAGGTACGGTGCATGGGCCACGAAGGACTGGGTGGCCACGAAGGTGCGGGCTCGGCGAAGTCCAATCATGTGGTGTGAATCTCTAGAAGAGTTCCGAACATTTTTATAGGGAATCCCAGCATGAGTCATCTTAAACTTATGTTCCATGATGTTTGATTTTGCAACGCTGGTACAGAGTTACTTAAATCGCTTTCCCACTGCAATCCCCCCCCCCCCCCCCCTTCGTGGGACAGTTTGCTGGTCGTGCCAAATCCTCTGTTCCTTGCCGAACGGATGCTAGCTGACCGCCCCTCAACTCCCAACCCCCCTAAAGAGCCACACTCCGCAGATTCCTCACGCAAATCCCCAGGCCCCACGAGAAGCCTTGAGGCACAACTTCTTCACAACCGTGGAAGTTTCAAGCGCTGTGTCTTCCGCCTGGAGGTTCGAGAGACTTATGGCATGAACAACCACGTGCACTTCCCGAACGAGAACTTGCTGGGCGCCAGGCCGTCGCCCCGGAAAAAACGCGCAGCACGACAGCTTTTGGGGATCTCTGCTGCTACCAAGGCCTGTGGAGCCGATTCCGAATGGTGATATCTACGTGACTCTGCTCAGCTCTTGCCTAGTCTTTGGGTTTAAGGGCTTAAGGTTGAGCCGTAAGCAAGCAGAGTCGTTTCGTCATGAGAGCATTGCAAGCATTCCTTGCCATCTTGGGAGCTTTACTTTCAGCATAGTATGATCTCCAGGGTGATGCAGACTTCAGCGCATGTCTGAAACTTTCTCCAGTCCACAGCTTCGCAGCAGCCTCCCCCGCCAAATGCGAAGTGCAGCTCAAGGACGTGCTGAAGTCCCAGGGCTGTCAGTTCGGCTTCCACAACGGACCGGAAGTCTTTGAGCGCCTTTGGGCTTGCTGTAAAAAATGTATAGGGGCTTAAATAATTCACACTATTTCGGGGGGTTCCTTCTTATAACTGTAGTATATTGGGCCCCACAGCCCTATTGAAATTAGTAAGGCCCCTACATTAATAGGCTTAGTGGCTTGGTAGACGTCGGATGTTTAGACACAGGGACGTCCTGGCCTCACAGTTGAGATGGTGTTCTATCCTTTGCACCGAGTCCTCCTTGGAGGGCTTGCCACCCAGCTGTTTGCTAGAATCAGCACAGCGGCAAGTTGCAGCACGTTGCAACGCAACCTCGACAGCTGTAACCTCTTGCTTTGTAAGCTTTTGCTTCCGCGATGCCATGACCACAGCCTTTAAAAAGCCAGTATCCCCTCATGCAAAACCCAGAAGCCACCCCCAAATCACCACACCCAAACCCTAAACCCCAAACCGGAACACCTGGGCTCTTTTGCAGCTCAGTTTGGCAGGATGGGAGTCCGCGAACTATTTCGACCCCAGCTCCGGGGGCGAGCAGCACGGCAATGCCCGGGGCTCCTTTCGACGGCCACCCTACAAGGACCGTTTGGGTCCTTTCTTGGGAGCGGCGGTTCTATTCTGAGGTGTTGTGTGTGTGTGTGTGTGACCCTTTGTTGGGAGAGTTGTAGGCCTCAAGCGCAGATGCTACTGGTAGGACTTCTGAGGAGTTTTTAGTCAAATTAATGTACTATGGCTGCATATTTCGGGATTTCCTGCGAAGCAGAGGTTCACCTCGACCCAATCCTCAATCGTGAACTGAAAGCCCCAATGCCCATGTTGGCATTTCAGAAAATCAGGGACCCCTGAACCCGAAACCCTAATATAGAGATCCTACTGAGTAGCCCTCCTACTTATCAGAAACCTCGAACCCTGAGCATCAGAAAGTCCTCCCAGCGCGTCGTTGGTGCAAGGATTTGGTCGAGAAGGAGTGCCGTGAGATGGCTGGCTTCGGTGGCATTTGCTGCTTTCCTGACTGTGGTTGGGGCGTGCGGGGAACTTCAGTTGTTCTACATACTACTCGTAACAATAGTACTGGACATTTTGTCAGAAAGCGGCGACCGAAAACTCTCTGATCTCTTACATCAAATCGGTTTATCATCACCACGGCCGTCACAACCATGAGCTTAGCCATCTGCATAGTTCATGGATGGGAGAATGATTTAAGGCGCTTTATGGTTTGGGCCGCAATTCGAAGCATGTCCTTGAGAGAGATCTCAAGGTATTCCGCTTTAACTGTTCCGATCATGTATGTTGTTGTATCGATCCCGTCTGATATCCGTGTCGAGGCATGTTATCTTTGATCAGCCGGAATGCCCTGAGTCCAACCGATACTGTGCAGGAGTGGGCTAACCTAGTATAGGGGCCTTAATGATTAGGACAGGGTTTTTGGGCCCATTATATGATAGAAGTAATAAGGAGCACCCAAACTGGTATTGATAATTATTTAGGCCCTTGCAATATGGCAGACGAAATACTCTACCTGAAAATCCCGGTCCCCGGTCGTCTGCAATCATCTCGTCTGCGCCGAAACCCAGAAGGCAGAACCTCTATGTTGTAGTACTATGGAAGCCTGAAGGATCACAACAACAATTCCATAAGTTCCTTATTCCACAATCCAAACTAAATACTTCAGTTTTGCAGGCCCATATATCATTTACATGCTTGAGATCCCATCCCAGGCTACTGGCCGTTCGCGAAGTACCACGTCTCTGGGCCTGGCGCTGTAGACTTCATGGACCGGCTGGTGCCGAACAGGTGGGGGCCTGGAGCTTTTTGCCCTTTCTGCTGAGCGCGTCCCGAAAGGCGAACGGGAGGATGGCTCAGGGGGAAACACACGTTTTAGAGTTTCGGACTTTCCTGAGCGAGCCTTCTTCACGAGGTTGCCAAAAGTCGGCCGCTGCGCACTTTCGTACTTCTTGACGCCGCAGGCCGCTGCCGTCCGTAAGCTTGAACCTCCTGACACTCGAAGCCTAAACCAGTCGTAGACCGTCTGCGGGCTGTCCGACCATGCAATGGGTGCCAACATCAATGCGCCTGCCCTGACAGGGCAAAGTCAGCAGCGAAGTCATGCTAGTGCGGCTGGCTGAAGACAAGTTCTATGTGGTCTCCTACCCTGAGCAGGAGCTACGCACGGGCAAGGGCGGCGGCATCAACTCTGAACCAGAAACGAACCCAACAAGAAGCCTGAAGCCTCAGCCGCACCGCTTTTCAGGAGCTGTTTGACTGGCGCTGGTTGCACATGAACAAGCCGGCGGAGGGCGTAGATATCGAGAACGTCACCGCTGACTTCGGGACGTGACATGACTTGGAAAGTGAGAAGGAAATGACAGCCCTGAACCCTGCCCTGAAATCTGTTTCTCTGCATCAACATCCATACTCGTAACTTCGAGCAAGCTCCAAACCACCTCAGCCCTTTTACCTTCTGGCTTTCCATTGCCAAGCTCGGCCAGCTTGTGGAGCACCCTGCTTTAGTTTCTACAATCTGCTGTATGAAAGCGGTGAACATAAGACAAATTTCTGGGTTTATTTTAAGGACGAAGCTTGAGTGTTGGAACAGAGCTTATAAAAGAAAAACAGCCAGGCTGGTGGAGACCGTTGAAATGCGAACCCCAAGCCCCAACTCTGCACATACAAGCCGAAATCCAATGGCCGACACCCTTCGCCCTTTCTCTCCTAAGCTCCTTCAGATGTTCTCGAAAACCATCGAAGCTTTTGAGTCCTTACAGTTCGAACGACGGTCGTCGTAATAGAGCTAACTCCAACAATGCTAACCATCATAATCATCCACAGTATTATGTCAGCGACTTGATGTTACTTACGCATTACGGCGATGGAAATTAAAATGGCAATGATGCTGGTGAGAATAAGAGTCATAACATAAAAATAAGAAAAGGCAAAGAAGAATAATAGCAATGATAACAACAGTAGTAATAAAAACCTTTCACAGAACTGCAATAGCAAGAATGGAGCTATCAACAAGAACAACAGCAATAAACAGCAAAACAACCTTATTTCTGTCAATGCCCATAATAATAAACGTGATTATGTGTAAACATGGTAATTGTACTATAACTACTACTGCTACTACTACTA